>JAECXS010000179.1:0-43871 GCA_018153105.1 Drosophila rufa | reverse complement strand
TAGTTTATCCTCTTCTGTTTTCCTTCCTGAATAACGTGTCTTCTACCTTTATTGGTTTGGGTCCTGCCTGTCACTATTGGCTGCTTCTATTATTTCTTTGGAATTCCAAATAGTGCTATACAATTTGTATTGTTCTGAGTACGTTTATACTATCTCAGGCTGGAATAGTGTATCCCCAGCCGTATCTTAAAAACTTGTAAATACATATTTGACAAAATATGGGCCTATATGTGTATTGCCATAGCTATGCATAGGTTTGTCTGGTGACTCTGTAACAATGTGTTAAATTTTCATTTTTTCTGTCGTACGTTAGAAGCTTACGTTATTGCAGTTATTATTCGTTTGTGTTATTGCTTATTTCATGTGAGGAAAATACTTCTTCCTTTTCAGGTGTGCTATCTACGTTTCTTTCTATTTTCCTGTGTTTATTTTTCTGGTGATAATCTTTAATAAGCTCTTTCTTGCTGATATTTCTCTTTAATATCAGGCAGAAAGATTTACATCTTATTGCCTTGTATATAACTTGCTGTATGCTAAATATTTGCAGTACACTTTTTATATGGTTATTACTAAGTCCCCTCCGGTATAAACAATGATACAATGCTACCGTTCGGTGTTGGTTTTAGAATTTCTTAAAGTCATACGGCTAATTGTTTCCCTCGTCAAAAGTGGCTTTCCGTCCATGTAATTCTCATTTTATTCCAAAAACGGAATTTCTTTAACTATTCCTGGTGTTCTCCTGTTTTATATAACCACTTGGTACTGTAATCGTTTGGATATTAGGAATCCCAACTGTAGATCTTCCCCGTGGAATGGATCGTGTCGCCGTTTGTTGCAATTTCAGAAGCAATGTTGCTATTTCAGAATACATTGACCTATGGTCGTACATTTAAGAAACCTTTTTATAATCAATCTCATATTCGTATTCTCAATATATGGAGTTTCGATCTTACGAGTTTAGAATCCGGTTCTTTATTATTCTATTCTATTCTATTCTAAATTTGTTGCCAAACCAATAATATTTTATTGACCAAATAATAGTAAACATTTTCTTCAATCGTCGCATAGTTTATCTCTGCTCCTGATAAGGTTCTACTAGCATAGGGAAATGGTATGTCCGTCCCCAAACTTCTTTAGGATATGACGGTTCCAACGGCATAATTTCTGGCGTCCGTGGTAAGCGTCTCGAAATCGGGAAATTGTAAGATTGGGTCGTTGCATAATGTTTTGCATAGATCTATCTGTGTTCTCGCCGCGAAGACCTAGGAAGTATTTTTATTTATTTCCTAGTCTTTGGTAAAGAAAATTTTTCTTTATTTCCTTAATCTTTTCGCATTTATTTTAATTCCCTTTGGGGTTACTAAGTGCCCTAAATATTCCACCTCCGTTCTTAAAAATTCCGATTTGTCCAATTACAATTTAAAATTAGTTTCTGTACGTTTTTTGAAAACTTTCTCCAATTCAGTGATATGTCTACTAATGATGTTGAAAACGCCATAACATTTCCCTAACAATTCTCCGAAAATGTTGTTCATCAGCCTCTGAAAGGTTGGGTGAGAGCGTTGTTTTGCCCGAAAGGTGTTTGGACACACTCGAAATGAACGCCTTCTGCGGAGAAAGCCGTTTTGGGATTTCACTTCGATTTGATGATATCCACTTGCCAAAGCTAAGGTCGAGATCCTTTGCCCTTCCTAAGCCATCTAGAACATCATAAATTATTGGCAGGGGGTATCTGTCTTTTATGACCTTCTTCCTGTAGTCCACTACCATTCTCCAATTCCCTTTCACCCGAGGCATCCTTCTTTTTAAGCACTAGCCAAACCGAGGCACTTCATGGTGAATGCTATGTCTAATAATCATCTAGTTTAGTAGCTTCTCTAACTGTTTTCTCACCTCCTGTCTTTCCATAAACGCGTACCTGTATGGTCTGACGTATACAGGAAAGTCATCTTATGCTCTTATTTGGTGTTTAAATGCGTTTGTAAAGGACTAGTTATCTCCTTCTTTGAGAAATTCCCACGGGTTACTTTCTACAAATCCTCTGCAGTTCTCTAAGCTTCTCCTTGTTTAAAATGTTCTGTCCTGATTTTATGGAAAGGTATGCTTCCCCAACAATCTTTTTTGTCTTCAATGTTGTTTAGCTCGATGTGTTCTTCGGGCTTGAATTCAACAACCTCTAATGGCTCTTCTAGAAACCACTCTTGGTATACTTCTGCTTAATTTATTACCTCCTATGACTCTTTCGTTCCAGCTTTTACAACTCCGTAGGTCTGTATTTAATGAAGTGTATTTTTAAATTTATCTTCTATGTACGGAACCAACCCTTCTCTACGTCAATAACTGCTCCTAACTGTTGAATCATACCATTCCTAGAAACCATTTAAAAATCTGGTGGAATTTAAAAGCGCATTCTCCCTACCCGTTCAAGTTCCGTGAACGTTGGCAAAAATGCCTCCTTCACGGTTTCCATGCGATTGGGTGCTGATTTTATATCGGGTCCTGCAATTTCCTTGTAAGCTGGGTGTACTGGCTCGGGTCGAATAATCAATATTTATATTGTCCTTTCCGGTGAAAGTCTGATTATTAGGTACGGCCAGGTGGAATGACTTTCTTTCCTAAATATCCTGTGGGTTGTTCGAGGCTGACTGTGAAAATTTGCATCATCCTCTTGGATATTGTGGAGATGCCTACTGCCCGATGCCCAATTTCCGACTCTATTAGAGGTGTTGGTCGAACCATAAGACTGTCTTAAAATTGATCTGTAAGATTGTCCAGAATTGTTAGATGTTGTGGACATTCAGATTGACCACTGCCTTCTGCGTCTGCCGGTGCTTGAATCGCTAATTGTCCTCTTTCATTGCGATTGTTGTTGTGTCTATCTCGGTTCTGTTGGCCATACATGCATTTATAATTTTTATTCTGATAGTTGCGATATGGTCCTCTCGAATAACCAAATGAATCCCCTTGTCTGAAGTTTTCCGGTTTAAATGGGTTTCTAACCATCGGGTTGGCCAACTATTCATATTCGGAAATCGAAAAGAAATTGGAAACTGCGGTTGGGTTGGGTGACCTCCCCACTGATACTGAGACAGCTGCCCGTCTCCTTGTGTATTTATGCTGCTCGAGTCTCTTCCCCTTTTTGCTCCAGTTTCGGAAGTTCTTTAACTTCCTTGCTCTTCCACTCGGTCGGTCCTTGACCTTTTCCTTCGTGCTCTGTTTCTTCTAGAGTATACACGTTTCTTTCCCTGCAAACAATTTCGCAGGCCTTTGCTATGTTTGGCACTCCCATGTTCCTAATGGTCTATTTATTCTCCATCGTCCTCACCCCCTTCTTGCCCTCGAGCCGGCTATAACAACACATAAAATGAAGAAAGGTCGCCAAAAACAACAAAATCTATTAATGTATTTATTATTATTTGTTTGTTGTCTTGCTTGTCTTTCTTTTTATTAATTCCCTATTCATAACTAGCATGCTGAAGCTAGTTGCTTATCTGTACGATACAGCCTTGCAACCAAATGCGGACAGTCATTATATAAATTATTGTTTCCTAAGCAATAGCTTTGTACGTTTCAGTATTTTGCCTAATACACTTGAATTCCACAAACTTACTTGCTCTATTTGCTGCCTTAGCCTTCAGTGTTTTTAGTCCGCCCCTGTCCTTGTATGCAACTCTTCGACGTCGCTCAGTCGGTTGAACCGAACGGCTTTACCTCCAAATTGACAGCGATCAAACATGTTGCCTACGAATACCTCGCTGGCTTGGTCCTCTTTCCATCTAATCACCCGCTAAATCGAAACGCTCTTGCGAACTCGAACCACCAGTTGTCACGCCGTCGTAATAGTCGCAGTCAACCAACCGATCTGAGCGTATGACGCGACTCGAACTGTTTGCTACCACCACCAGTCTTTCCCATCGTCGTTATTTTGTATTTATTTCTTCATTTTTATAACTTGTAATTATTGTTGTTTCTTTTAATTTTCCACTCCATGTCACTACACCAGTCACTCTACTCACTTCCTTACATTCCTATGATTAAAATTATCTTCAGCATCCTTCGTCGTCTCGAGATTCTTCCTTCGTAGAATCCCGTCCTTAGTCGAAGGTAATAGCGAATGAATCTTTATTCTGTTTTTAGAGTCTCTTGACGTTTCTTTGATATAACTTAGTTGGTATAGTTGCAGCATCAGGAATTGCTGAGGTAGCCTTCTTCGGTGTCAAACCCCTCGTCGAGTCCTGCTGCAAAGTATTCGCTGAACGGTATTCAATGGATTATGTTTATCGCATAAAGCTGAAAACAATTCGATGTCGAAATCGATTTAATTAATGTTTTTGAATGAGCGACAAAACCGATTCCTTTCTAAGGAAATCGATTCATCAACCAGACAGGTCACTTTTACAAAAGGTGGCTTTTAAATAATGAAACACCAAGCTAATCTTCTTAATGAAAGTGTAACATTCATTTTTTCTTACATAAAAATCAATTTTTATGTTTGCCTCCCAATTTTTAAAGTATAAATGTATAGTATGCCATAATCTTTTTTATTATTTTTTAAATTAAATCGATCTTTTTTTCGGAATTGAATCGAAAGGAATCGATTCACATAAAGTAGAGTCGTTTGCAGCTCTACTGTCGCAGGGCTTCGGCGGGGGACCGCCGAGGGTATCTGCTGAGGCGGTAACTCGGGCTAAGCTTATACTTAATTTGAATTTAGCGATCCATGCCGATCTGTATTGCCGATATTGGCTTTGGAGCTTGCAGTTTTTGTTGCCATTGTAATTGGCGCTGCAGTCGATGACATCTTAGTCGTTTCCGCTATATTGGCCGTTGCTGTAGTTGTTTCTGTGGCTATTGCAGCCGTTACTGTAGCTGTTGCTTTTGCTGCGGTTGCAGAATTTTTTTACTACAAGTTGTTGTTGGTGTGCCATGCGTCGAATCCGATGGTGGGGGTTTTACTCTGAGAACTCAGTGACGAAGTGGTTGTGTGTGAATTGAGCGGTTGAGCAAGACCGTACTCTGTGGGTATCGACTATCAGTAGAGCTGGGTTTCTCTCTATAGACTTTTTTGCGCTTCGCTATCACGGGTTAGGAAATACCTGAAGTAACCATCTCTTGGGCTCACGTAGCTTCTAGACTCTTTTGTTCGTCGCTCATTGAGCTATTTCGCGTGGTACTTTTTTATACAAAATAATTCTGTTTTAATCAGTAATTTTTATCAATAATTTTGTGAGTTGGTAACTAATTATATTTGTTGTTTTAACGTATTTTGGCTTATCTCGGAATTCTCCAATATTTTAAGCATTAATTTTTGTCTTTAATTCATCCAACTTCTTTAACTTTCTGCTCTCTACGGAAGTGATCGTTGATTTGTGATCGGCCATTTTAATGACAATCTGTGGAAATCGGCAGAGCCGATTACATATGCACTTCCAGTAGCTTTTTATTTTTAGAATTGCAAGTAAGAATTGTATAAAAACGTTGGCTTCTTTAAGTTTTTTTTTTATACTTTGCTGTTATTTATTGAATCTTCTCCATTTAGAGACTAACAATAAGTGTGTTAAATCTTATATTAATTCGTTGTACTATATAAAGGACGAACAGGGTAGGCCCAAGTGCGCTGCCTTGTGGAACTCCAGCTTTGATAGTGTACTCGTCAGATGTTGTTGCGTTGCACCTTACTGCGTAGACTGTGTTGTAGACTCGATCGAAAGCTTAAGATACATCGAGAAATACTGCGCTGCAGTATTCCCGATGCTCGAAGGCTGTGCGTATATCTGATGTTATTCGGTTGACTTGTTCGATTGTGCCATGGTTTCGACGGAAGTCAAATTTATGAGCCATTGTGTGCTTCCAGGTATGGTATTATGCGTGCCGCGGCATATATAATCCCATTGAAGATTTTACAAATGACCTCAATAGCAGAGTTTAGAAGTTCAATTATTATTTTTGGAGTTATTATGTCGTCGCCCGGACCCTTTTTTGGTTTCAGTTCCCCAATGACTTTTGCGATCTCATTCGGCTGAAACAATGTTGGTAAAGACATAGTTTTAGTTTCTGGTTTGTGGTAGGACAAAATGGACTAGTGGCATGGTTGGGCTTGAAGACGCTTCGGAGATGTGAAGCAAATGTTTCGGCTCTATCTTCGTCGCTGCGGGCCCAACAACCTGATGAGTTTCTTATCGAGGTATCTGTTTCGATTGGAGAGCTTACATTTGGGTGAGCCCTCCACAAAGGATGCTTTGTACTGGTTGGCTTTTCAACGTCTTGTTTCAGAGCTTGGTTTAGTAAGCGAGTGACTTCCTTAAGACGTTGTTTTGAAGATGGTTTGCTGCCACGTCGCAGACGCCTCTTTTCCAGGATAAGCTGTTGTTGATTAGTTTTGAATTTGTTGGGTTGTACGTCCTTCCCTTGTGGTGTTGAAATAGTGGCTGCTGGAATGCGTACGTCTTTATGAGCATCAGTAGAGCAGTCGATATGCGCTTCGATGTTGAGCTGCGAGGTTAGTTCAATGTGGGAACTTACATATTTCTTATGTTTAAGCCAGTAAGTTCTGTGCGACGTCAGCCTTTGAAGAAGAGTTATTAGTACTGGCAAATGGTCTGATGAAAGATCCGAAAGCGCTTTGCACATATAATGATGCGTGAAATATTTTTGTCACCGCAAAGTCTATTAAGTCTGTCATCTTTATGGGGTCTGCTGGCCAATATGTGGGACTACTAGGGGAAACAGTCCAATTTGTTGTTCAAGTTTATGCCTTCCTTTGGGAGTCACGAGACGCGATCCCCAGTGTGTATGTTTGGCATTATAGTCTCCTGCAGCTATGAAGCGATCTCCAAGTGAGTTGTAAAAATCCATGAATTGTCCTTCCAAGATTATAAAGCGAGACGGGCAGAAGACAGCGGCTATGGAAAGGTTGCCGTTACCTGACTGCACTTTAATAGACGTAGCCTGCAAGTAATTAGTTGAATACCTTTGGTGAAGGAGGTGCTTTATGCGTTTTCTGACTAGGACGCCGGTTCTGCCTTGGTCTTTACCATCTGGATGATCTGTGCGGTAGAAGGCGTAACCTCTTGTTTGTGAGGTGCGTCTCTCTAAGCAACATAACGTCGATATGATTTTCATTCAGGAACTGTGTTACTTAAAGTTTATGCCGTGAAATGCCATTTGCGTTACACATGGTCATTCGTAGACTAGACATCAGTATTTGGACTGCTGGTTTGAACAAGTGTTTGCATGGTCGTTTTCTTGAAGGACATTAATTCCGTCAGACCTTTTTTGCATGGTAAACATCATAGCTTTCATTGTACTTTGTGACTGTCCTGCGGCTTGCTGAACGTTTTCTAGAATAGACTGGAGTGGGTTTTCCATACCTGTTCGAAGGGCATCGGCTTAGGAGAAGACCTTTTTAGGCAGTCAGCGGAAAAATGAGGATCTTACGGCCTAGGCGAAAAATACGTCAGGCGTCGTTTATGAGTTAGTGAACACGTTTTGTGTATTCTGATGGCGACCACACAGCCCCTGTAGTTCGCCGTATGGTTTCTGCGCAGTTTCCACATTTCTTCTTGTGGGTGTCTTCCCTGTTAGTAGGTCAGTTTGCATAATTGTGGAAGTCTCCGCAAACTACACAGACTGATCAAAGTGTGCAGTTTGTCCTGGTGTGTCCATACTCCTGGCAGTTTGTGCATTGCACTGGGCCGTTTCTTTTATATGGCTCTTCCACCGTAATTCTTCGGTGCGATAGGAATTGCAGAAATAAATGGGGTGCACTTCATTTTTCTTAGAGAGTGGTTGCGGTTTTTTGTTTTTGTTTATGATGTTGCGAACGTTCCTTGCAGAAAACCCCTTTCCTTTAAGGGCATCTATAATTTCGTTTGGAGCTACTTCGGGCTCGATTCCATTTAGTACCACTTGCAGGCCATTGCAAGTGGTACGTGTAATAATTTTTTTGGATTCGTTCAGGTATTTGGACCCAGCTCGGAAGTGTTCTTCAGATTTCGTTTGAACTTTGGTTTCGTGTATATTCCTTTAGTAAGCGGAACACCATGAAAATTTCCATCCCCGACCAGCGCATTATTTTGGTGACCAGGGCGTTCGAACTTTTCTCCCTAATGTAGAATGGTGGGGGCTTTGATTTCTTTTGGGTCTCTTGACCCAGTTCCGGTTGATCATCCGCTAAAAGGGCAAATCTGTTGTTGTTAGATCTCCCAGGTTGATCATTGTATCTTTGGACACGGTTTATTTATCTTTGGCTTGTTACCGACCGCGTTGTTCTGCGGGCTAAGCGTACGCATGATGTAGCGATCCATGCCATGCTATTTCGCTTGGCACTTATTTTTATAAAATAATTATGCACTTGTTTTAATCACTAATTTTGTGAGTCGACAGCAATTTATTTTTCTGTTTTAGCGTCTTTTCGCTTATCTTGGAATACTCCAGTATTTAATACTTTTTTCATTTTCCCAGAGCTCGCGCGAAACACGTCCTATCTCTACGGAGTTAATTATTGAAGTTAACCTCCTTTCTTGTTTTTAAATTTATAATAATTAATTACAGCTTCGGATAAACCAAATCTGGGACTCGATGAACTCCAACAACTGAATGTTCGATCAAGATTTGAGGTATTTGAAAACGGCGGCTGTAAGCATAATAATAATCAGTCACAAGAACACCGTGAAGAAACCACCGTTACCCATGGCAAGTCGATACGATCAACGCTAACTAAACTTCACAAACTTGGTATTTCAAATTCAAAATCTGAAGAAATAAATAAAACGAATAATATCGGCGAGTCAGATGATTATTCAAATGACGCTAGCGATGATAGCAATGAGTATTCTCGTATAATATTAACAGAAAAAGAAAGGCCTTTGGGTTTAGGAGAAGCAATAAATGATATAAGATCCAAGTTTGAGAATGGTGATATGATAACAAAAGAAGAGCGTCGAGAAGAGAGGAAACAGGAGATTCAAGGAATACGTTCTCGGTTATTTATGGGATATATGTGGGACTACTAGGGGAAACAGTCCAATTTGTTGTTCAAGTTTATGCCTTCCTTTGGGAGTCACGAGACGCGATCCCCAGTGTGTATGTTTGGCATTATAGTCTCCTGCAGCTATGAAGCGATCTCCAAGTGAGTTGTAAAAATCCATGAATTGTCCTTCCAAGATTATAAAGCGAGACGGGCAGAAGACAGCGGCTATGGAAAGGTTGCCGTTACCTGACTGCACTTTAATAGACGTAGCCTGCAAGTAATTAGTTGAATACCTTTGGTGAAGGAGGTGCTTTATGCGTTTTCTGACTAGGACGCCGGTTCTGCCTTGGTCTTTACCATCTGGATGATCTGTGCGGTAGAAGGCGTAACCTCTTGTTTGTGAGGTGCGTCTCTCTAAGCAACATAACGTCGATATGATTTTCATGCAGGAACTGTGTTACTTAAAGTTTATGCCGTGAAATGCCATTTGCGTTACACATGGTCATTCGTAGACTAGACATCAGTATTTGGACTGCTGGTTTGAACAAGTGTTTGCATGGTCGTTTTCTTGAAGGACATTAATTCCGTCAGACCTTTTTTGCATGGTAAACATCATAGCTTTCATTGTACTTTGTGACTGTCCTGCGGCTTGCTGAACGTTTTCTAGAATAGACTGGAGTGGGTTTTCCATACCTGTTCGAAGGGCATCGGCTTAGGAGAAGACCTTTTAGGCAGTCAGCGGAAAAAATGAGGATCTTACGGCCTAGGCGAAAAATACGTCAGGCGTCGTTTGTGAGTTAGTGAACACGTTTTGTGTATTCTGATGGCGACCACACAGCCCCTATAGTTCGCCGTATGGTTTCTGCGCAGTTTCCACATTTCTTCTTGTGGGTGTCTTCCCTGTTAGTAGGGCAGTTTGCATAATTGTGGAAGTCTCCGCAAACTACACAGACTGATCAAAGTGTGCAGTTTGTCCTGGTGTGTCCATACTCCTGGCAGTTTGTGCATTGCACTGGGCCGTTTCTTTTATGTGGCTCTTCCACCGTAATTCTTCGGTGCGATAGGAATTGCAGAAATAAATGGGGTGCACTTCATTTTTCTTAGAGAGTGGTTGCGGTTTTTTGTTTTTGTTTATGATGTTGCGAACGTTCCTTGCAGAAAACCCCTTTCCTTTAAGGGCATCTATAATTTCGTTTGGAGCTACTTCGGGCTCGATTCCATTTAGTACCACTTGCAGGCCATTGCAAGTGGTACGTGTAATAATTTTTTTGGATTCGTTCAGGTATTTGGACCCAGCTCGGAAGTGTTCTTCAGATTTCGTTTGAACTTTGGTTTCGTGTATATTCCTTTAGTAAGCGGAACACCATGAAAATTTCCATCCCCGACCAGCGCATTATTTTGGTGACCAGGGCGTTCGAACTTTTCTCCCTAATGTAGAATGGTGGGGGCTTTGATTTCTTTTGGGTCTCTTGACCCAGTTCCGGTTGATCATCCGCTAAAAGGGCAAATCTTTTGTTGTTAGATCTCCCAGGTTTATCATTGTATCTTTGGACACGGTTTATTTATCTTTGGCTTGTTACCGACCGCCATCCATGCCATGCTATTTCGCTTGGCACTTATTTTTATAAAATAATTATGCACTTGTTTTAATCACTAATTTTGTGAGTCGACAGCAATTTATTTTTCTGTTTTAGCGTCTTTTCGCTTATCTTGGAATACTCCAGTATTTAATACTTTTTCATTTTCCCAGAGCTCGCGCGAAACACGTCCTATCTCTACGGAGTTAATTATTGAAGTTAACCTCCTTTCTTGTTTTTAAATTTATAATAATTAATTACAGCTTCGGATAAACCAAATCTGGGACTCGATGAACTCCAACAACTGAATGTTCGATCAAGATTTGAGGTATTTGAAAACGGCGGCTGTAAGCATAATAATAATCAGTCACAAGAACACCGTGAAGAAACCACCGTTACCCATGGCAAGTCGATACGATCAACGCTAACTAAACTTCACAAACTTGGTATTTCAAATTCAAAATCTGAAGAAATAAATAAAACGAATAATATCGGCGAGTCAGATGATTATTCAAATGACGCTAGCGATGATAGCAATGAGTATTCTCGTATAATATTAACAGAAAAAGAAAGGCCTTTGGGTTTAGGAGAAGCAATAAATGATATAAGATCCAAGTTTGAGAATGGTGGTATGATAACAAAAGAAGAGCGTCGAGAAGAGAGGAAACAGGAGATTCAAGGAATACGTTCTCGGTTATTTATGGGTAAACAGGCGAAAATCAAAGAAATGTATCAACAAGCAGTTGCTGAATCCGAACAGTGCGTAACATCAGTTGGTAAAAACAAAGATATTGAACTGACTACAGAAACGCGATCTATCAAAGATCGTTTTGAAAATGGTGAAGCTTTTAGGGTTGGTACAAAAATTCAACCCAGAGAAGCCATGGAAGATGCCGAAGTTTTTGAGTCTGGTAAGGGCTAGAATTTATAAAAGTAAAGTGAGAACTTAACATTATATAATATAATTGTATTACTATAGCTATAAGCAGAGCCTCACGTAACATCTTTATGGAACTGGACGCAAATGTTGCTTCGGATCTAGTCAGCTCCATAAGCAGCATGCCAAATAATAAAACAAATAAACTAACTCAAACCAAACAAAGGGTGAGAAACTATATATATATAGATTAAAAAATCTATTAAGGCTTTAATTTTTCTTTTAAACATCTTCAGAATACCGATATTGATATAATAAAATCGGACTCCAAACCCGAATATATTAAAGTTGCTACCGAAGAGTTATCGGAAAGGTTTAAATTTTTTGAACAATTTCGTCCAGTTGAAAATAAAAAGCGTACTTTTCGCGTAACACCGCCACGTGAAGGTGTTGTAGTACTTGATTCAGACACGGATACGGAAATTTCTTTATTAACGAAACAAACTTCCAATGCTGAGGATAACATTTTGCAGAATACCAAAACCGCATCAACAATTCTAAACAAATTCCGAGAAATGGAAAAAAAAAGATTTCATATGAAAATGAAAAAAAAAAAAAACCAAATCCTTTAAAGTGCTTTACTCCGCCGCCCGAAACTCAGATTAATGAACATTTTAGTAAGAATAAATCAGATTCCGAAGAAGGGGAAAGCATAAGCGAAGATGAAGAGACAAATAGTAATGAAGATAGTGATGATGATGCAGAAATGGATAGTGAAAATGTTGTAAGCAAATCATGTAACAAGGATCAAGCGCTTCAAGAGGTAAGATTTAATAATAATTCAACAGTTTGAAGAACATTAAACATTGCATTTAATTTCAATGTACAGGCGAAGAACGCAGCTCGTGCTAAACAATTGCGAGCCAAATTTGAAAAATGGCAAATCAATGAAATACAACGAGAACTGAAGGAAGATCGTGAAGATGTTTACTCACAGCTCATTTCCAGTGATTCCATAGAAAGTGCCAAAACGTAAGAAGTTATATAATAATATATATTCAATAGTTTAACCAATTTTAATTTTTAGAATTCGAGAACGCTTTGAAAATATGAAAAATATCGAGGAAACACAAATGGAAAATAATATCCCAAGAGTTCAAATCAATCGTTTTGTAGTATGTTCAATATAAAATATTTGTTTTGTTATTTAATAATATGAATCACTTACAGTAATCCCAATCAATGTCACAAGAGTTGGAAAATGCCTTATAGATCACAAATCCCGGAAAAGAAAGGTCCGATCCTCCCAGAAGCTTACCAAATTATTGGGGTTCACATATTTTTACGTACTTAAAATATACAATATACTAGCTGACCCGTTGAATTTTGTTACGCCTTAAGCGCAATAAATAAGCACATTTAATCATTCATTATTAACATATTTCTGTATATTTTAGTACATAGGCTGCTCTTCAGTTAAAAACCTTGATAGACGACATTTTTTGTTTTAGGATTAGGCGCAAAAACAAACAACGCAGATGGTCTTGTCCACATATAGTTGACCATGGGAAAAACATGAATGTTCAAACCACAAACTTGTTGATGGTCATGGCAAATTCAAGACGGATCGGAAATTAAAGTCTTTTAAATTCAAACGGCATATCTGTTGGGATCAACGGAATCCTAGGAATGAGAACTTCCGCACCTGTGCATTTTCCTTTCAGTATCGTTGCGTAAATTACATTGTTGATTCATTTTCTAACCACCAAACGCGTACCGTTGTACAGTTTCGGTTGGTTTATGTTTCGAAGCATAATTACTACGGAGACAAACTTTAGGCATAAATTGTGCGGTGGTAAGTCATGCACATCCAAGGAGTTTAAATTCAATTGGATAGTTTGAGGCTGAAGATGAATCATTTGTGACGCAGTCAATAGATTTGAATTGAAGCATTGTTCCAATGATCTTATTTTTAATTATGTAGTTTAGTTCATCTACATCTTTATTCTTTATTTTTGCTAGAAATAGAATAAATAATAAATAGAAATAATGTTTGGAAATACACTGTTGATAAGTTCGTTTTTGACGAGACAAAATTACAGCAATTATTTGGAAATAATATTATGATCTTGACCAATACCGATAGTCAGCAATCGCTCCGAAAAATTTTCAGCAGATGTACTATTAAACAGGGATCGCAAAAAAGAGGTTATGAAATAAATTAAAAATGGACAAAAATAAAATGAGTGCGACGATAGGAAAATTATGCATACATTATTTTTTGAAGGACTTTGCAGAAACAGAATAAATTGTTAATTTATTAATCTTTCTAGGGAATATAAGCCACCCTATTCATCTTCGATTGACTTCATTAAAGTATCATAAACTTTATTTTGTTGGGAATTCAACAGGGGTACATTCGTTTCAACTACTAAATCAAATTCCTTTTGATCATATTCACGTTCCCGTTCCAATTCTCGATTAAATGCGTCATTATTTAAACAATTTGACGCTGGCATTCCTAATCTGATTAATAAACTACCGCACATGAGGTAACACATATCTTAGATCAAGAGTAAAGCATCATTATGTATCTCCATATTCATCTCAATATCGTGATTTTTGTAACTGACACGAATTTGATGTCTTATGACATACGACGTGTTCAATAAATAAGGTGACTTTGTATTTTTTAGAAAAAAGATTTATTTATTTATCTATATTTATGTTGTCCCCTTCAAAGTAATCCCCCTCAGATACAATACACTTATGCCAACGGTTTTTCCATTCTCAAAGCACTTCTCATTAGCACTTTCGGTATAGCCTTGAGCTCTTTTAGCGATGCAGTCTTTATCTCTTCAATCGATGCAAATCTCCGTCCTTTCATAGGTCTCTTTAGTTTTGGGAACAAGAAAAAGTCACATTTTGCCATGATATTTGCAACGCAGTGAAGGAGGTATCTCCGGCCCCATAAAGTATATATATTCTTGATATTCTTTCTTGTCTTTCCATAATTCTGGACGTTTTCTTCGTATTGCCTCTCGCAAACGGCGCATAACTTTAAGATAATATTGTTTATTGACCGTACGACCATATGTTAAGAACTCCTGATGCACCACGCCATGGTAACCGAACTTGGCGTGGTTTTTTCGGTCTTGGATCTTCTGGCCGCTTCCATTGGGACGATTGGGCTTTGGTTTAGATATCATAACCATATACCCATGATTCGTAAAAATTTAGCAATTTTGGAAGAAACTTCGCTGACACATGTCTCATCCCCAAAACGTTAGAAAAAATTTCATGGCACGCGCCAAGCGATTTTCCAACATCCTCAGCAACTTCTCTGATAGTGATTCGACGATTTTCCAAAACAATTTTCTTCACTGCTTTACGTTTTCATCAGTTCTTGACGTACTTGGGCATCCAGAGCGAGGCTCGTCATTGGCATCTTCCCGGCCATCTTGGAAGAGTTTGTACCACTTGTAAACATTTGTTTTACTCAGAACAGTTTCACCGTATGCACTGTCAACACTTCAAATGTTTCGCATCACTTTATTATATTTTGTACACAAAATTTGATGCAAATCCTTTGATCACCTTAGCAAAAATAGCTAGACATCGCCGAGCTCGCAAAACACTCATAACTTTTACGCCTCTCACAGCCAAACAAAAAATGCCATTCACTTGAAATTTAACATTTGAAAAGTCACCTTACTTTTTGAACACACCTCGTATTATCCCTGTACTATATTTGTGCCACAGGTTACATGTCGAAATTCTGATAGCGAATAATGTGCGTATCTGAGATGATGTGCGTTTCTAATAAGTTTAGTTATACACATGCGGCACAATATGTTGGAAATATTACACCAAATGACATAATTTGAACACAATCATTGTATTTTTGAGTGTTTGGCGTGATTCTGGTGTTTACAATGGCTCAGGTGGCGGAGTCAACAATGGTCACTTCACTTTACCACTAAGGCAGCATAGTTCGGGCGTTTCCCTGGAAAACTCAAATGCACCACAATACTCGCAAACAACGTCAATTTGCCAAATGCAAGCTGTAATCACTGCTGCAATCGTATCGAAACGCTGCTCGATTCAAATCAGCACTTGATAAATCTCTTGTTCTGCGTCGCAAATGATCTATTTGTTGACTTCTGATGTTCGCTCGACGATTTTGCATTGCCGAGCCGTTTCACGGGATGCCCACTTTGATCTTGTGATTGAGAAGCACAAAATCGAGCCATGTTCACGTGCAATTGTTCTTGTTTTGTTCAGTACTTTCATTTGCAGTGTTCCGTATCCTTCTTGCATTACGGCTTTGTCGATATGAACACAATAATCACAACAAAACAATATATGAATGACATATAAAAACATGCTGTACTATAGAAATCTATATACACAAAAATTATTTTATTGGAATGGCGGTTGCGCTGCTGTCGAACGGAATAAACAGTATTATATGTGCCTCTCCTGGCTCTAACCTCCAATTTTCCGCCATATCGGTACAGCCGTTCATGAGTTATAATTAGTGCAACTAACACGACTTTCTTTTATATATATACAGCTGCAAAAAAATAATAACACCGCCAGCAAAAGCAATTTTTTAACAGTTGTCCAGCTCACTATTTTAACTTTAGGAAAAAGTTTAATGCGTTCAGAACGGTTTACCATTTGTGTAACAAAATTCCCGTTTGGTTCTAATTCGTATACCATTAGTTCACAAATGTAAATCATTGGACCATTTGTGTTACATACAATATCGTTTGGTTCTAGTTCTGATACCATTGGGTCAAAGTGCGCTCCAAGGCCAAACATAAAAGGAAAAGAGGAAGAAAATAAACAACAGAAATATGTATGCAGCGGCCCACAGTGGGGTATTGGACCCGAAAAGTGGCGATTAATTCAAAAAACGATTTTTGCGTTCTATACATTTATTTATATTATTATATTATTATTAATTTATACATAAAAATCAGCATTTAACCGTATATAAATTTTTCTCCTTAACCTAACGCAGGCTGAGCAATCGGTTGTCAAAGTTGCAATATAATTTCGGTGTCCTTAATAAGTAATAAAAATCACTTTTTTGACCGTTTTGAAAAAAAAATTGTTTCCTTTAACGAAAATATACGTCAAGAAAGTTATGCAATCTCTAAGATAATATATTTAACTATTTTTAAAATGTTTTTTTAACATTATAACTTTCAATTTTATAAATAAGATTATTGCAAATATAACAAGTAAGAAAGCTACAGTCGACTGTGCTCGACTGTGAGATACCCGGTACCTAAACGTTTGCGCTTCACACTAAAAGGCAATTTAAAATTGTACATACATTATAAAAGTCTACTTCGATACTTCTTAAAATAATGTCGTATGCACATATATCGAGTACCCACTGTAAAGCTAAGTGGCCAAAATACGGACCGATCGCTACGCCTTGGTCCGCACATAGAAAGTGCAAGTGTCAGCATAATTGCAACACGCGCGGATCTCATGTATGTGCATATACCCTCGCGCTCCAGCCTAAGCGAGCATAGCTATATATTTAAAAATATATAGCTGCTGTTGGCAGCGCAGCTGCGAGACTTAGCCTTCTTTAGGGCCTAAGCCATATTTGTAAAATCAATAACTCCAGAGCTATTGGAGCGGCACCATTGCTGCTCCAATCAAATAATAAATGAACCGAACAAATAAATGAACTTGATTGTGTGTATTAACTCTATGGATATAACACCCTGGGACTACATGGCGATTATGTGTATTAACTCGATGGACGTATAACGTTTATCGCTATATGGCGACCGTGACGCTGAGACAACAACTTCTGCAAGGAACAAACTGAAACTGAGTCTACAACATCTGCGGAAAACTGAGGAAAACTGAGTGAGTAGAGTGTGATGGGACGCGGAGGTGTGAGAAATAAGATAAAGAAAAGAGTAGCTCACTTAAAGTGGCTACTGTATACAAACACACCACCTCCCGCGTGGTCAACAGTCCAAAAATTGCAAAATGAGCTTGATTTTTTAACATCAATGCTCGGAAAAGCGACCTCCCAAGAAATCACAACTCACTCAGTAATAAAAACCATAAAAACCATAACACTAACGAAACCTCCATCCCCAAAAGCGCTGCCACAACTGGAGAAAAAGTGCCCAGCAGACTGCCCTGGACCTTTGGAAAACGTTATATGCAACTACACATGCAGGCACTGCCTGCCAAGGAACTAGCAGCCTGTGCGATGACCAGCACCGGCGCCGCCTGAGCTCATAGGCCCAGGACTACAGCAGCTGATCAACAAGTGTGAGGGGCAAACCGCCTCTTGCACCTACGAAGGGAGCATCAGCGTGCCAACCCCGGCGACGCCCAGCTGATGCGGAGGAAGAGCGGAGCAGCAGAATCTATATATATAAAAATGGAGCCCAAAAAATGTGTCGAAAAAAACTACTGGAGAACGGCTGGGCCGATTTGGTTCAAATTTTTTTCAGTTGTAGGTAACTAACAGGAGAGTGTCAGAACGTAATAAAATTTTTAGAAAATCCTCCAGGGTAATGGTGAAAAACAAATAATTAAAATATCAAATTATATAAAAGAGTAGTGTATCGAAATATATGTCAAAGTAAAAACAAATCGTTTCAATATTATTCGGTTTCTTATTCGTTTTTATCAGACGTCCGGATTTGTTTAATTTCTTCCTGTGATTTGTAGGAATAATGCCTGCTATAAGACGGGCAAACATTGGACGACGTACACGTCGAGCAACATATAGTCGGAATGTCCATGAAAGTCAAACGCGTCTTGCGTTCGTCTTGAACGTGCAGAAAGAAATGAATCGAGACGATTAGCACAGATTCGCTCTACACAAAGAGTACCAAGAACAGACTTGAATCGCGCTGCATTTGCATACAATTTCTCAACGTCCTACAAAGACCATAGCTGCGTTGTTATCGGTTCATTGTCTGTGGTATGTCAGCACTGCAATGCACTGAAGTTTCGATTGGAAGCTCCCGGCTTATGCTGCGCAGTTGGCAAGGTAAAATTACCGGTTTTGACTCATCCACCAGAGCCATTGTATTCGCTTCTATATGGAAATACAAGCAAATCAAACCATTTCCTGTTGCACGCACAAAAATATAACGGATGTTTTCAAATGACGTCATTTGGAGCAGAGGTTGTTCAACAACCAGGCTACAATCCGAGTTATAAGGTAATAGCGTCACTCTTTTATCAACATGAACAACTATAATTTTTCACGAAATTGCATCACAAAATTCAGATTCAAGGGCAAATTCACCATCGAGCGGGCGCTTTGTTACCACCACCAAACAAAGATCATAAATTCCTTCAGATCTATTTCGTTGGTGATTCGGCAGTTGAACTTGATCAGCGTTGTGAAATTTTCACTGCAACTAAACGTGAAATAATACAACAATTGCAAAATCTTCTTCATGAGTGTAATGAATTGGTCAGATTGTTCAAAACAGCTTTGGATACAATGCATTCTGACGACCACAAAATCATTATCAGAGCAGATAAAAGACCAGCAGGAAGCCATTCAAGACAATTCAATGCGCCCACTATCAATGAAGTCGCAGTGGTGATTGTTGGCGAGAATGTGGAATCACGCGATATTGTTCTCAAGCGTCGGGATGATGGACAATTGCAACGCGTTTATGAGACTCATCGGTCATATGATGCACTTCAATATCCGTTGATGTTCTGTCGTGGAGAAGATGGCTATCACTTCAACATAAAGATGGTCAATCCAACGACAGGTTTGTTTAATCACTTCTTTTTCATTCTGCACGTAAATTCGAATTCATATTACAGGAGAAGAAACGAATTAGAAAGTCAGCTCAATGAATTTTTATGCATATCGATTGATGATTCGACTAGATGTTGACAATCATCTGTTGAGATACCGCCGTTTGTTTCAGCAGTACTGTGTCGACATGTATGTAAAAGTAGAAACGGAGCGTCTCAATTTCATTCGTTTCAATCAGTCAACTTGCGTGACGCCATCGCTACTGATGGACACGCGGCAAACATTGGTTGTTTGACCATTCTGCCAGCTACTTATGTTGGGAGCCCGCGCCATATGCATGAGTACGCTCAAGATGCGATGACGTACGTGCGGAATTACGGACGACCTGATTTATTTATCACGTTTACATGCAATCCGAAATGGCCCGAAATTACGAATTTGTTGCACCAAGGACAAACATCCAGCGATCGACATGACATCACAGCACGAGTATTCAAGCTAAAGGTAAAAATTCTTATGGATTACATCGTTAAGCAGAAGGTTTTTGGCGTAGTTCGTTGTTGGATGTTCTCGGTTGAATGGCAGAAGCGTGGCTTACCACATGCGCACATTTTGCTTTGGATGTTCGACAAGATCCGACCAGAACATATTGATTCGATTATTTCTGCCGAAATACCAGATCCAGAAACTGATCCGGAGCTGCATTCCGTTGTGAAAACGAGTATGATCCATGGCCCTTGCGGAGTCCACAACCCAGAATCACCATGCATGCAAAACGGAAATTGCACAAAACGATTTCCCCGTCAGTTGGTGGCTGAAACAATCAGTGGAAACGATGGATATCCATTGTATAGGCGTCGTTCTCCAGATGACAACGGCAGATGGATCGAAATGATGGTAAAAAATAACAAAGTCATCGTCGATAACCGCTGGATCGTTCCATATTGTCCGCTTTTGTCGAAAACGTTTTCAACGCACTGCAATGTTGAGTACTGCAACTCAATAAAATCAATCAAATACATTTGCAAATATGTGAACAAAGGGAGCGACATGGCGGTGTTTGGCATTGCTGATCCGAATGCAAACGACGAGGTGACGAAATTTCAACTTGGACGTTACGTAAGTTGTAACGAGGCCATTTGGCGTCTGTTTTCATTTCCGATTCATGAACGTCATCCGACGGTCGTACACTTATCTGTTCACTTGGAAAACGGCCAGCGTGTCTACTTTACGGACGCGAATGCAGCGCAAAGAGCAGAACGGCCACCAGCGACAACGTTGACAAATTTCTTTTCTACATGCGAAAGCGATCCGTTCGCAAGGACTTTACTCTATTCGGAAATGCCACGCTATTATACATGGAACGCTGCATCGAAAAAGTTTCAACGCCGAAAAAGAGGCGATGCTGTTGATGGTTTCGCTGATATCTATTCGACTGATGCTCTCGGACGAATATACACAGTTCATCCACGCCAAGTCGAATGCTTTTATATTCGCTTGCTTTTGGTGAACATAAGAGGCCCTACATCCTTCGAGTCCCTGCGTACTGTGGATGGTGTGCTGTGCGCTACTTTTCGGGAGGCTTGCCAACGTTTAAATTTGCTTGAAAACGACACACATTGGGACTCAACGCTCGCTGATGCCACTGTTTCTCTTTCTGGATCAAATCAAATTCGTGCATTATTTGCAATAATCATAGCCACATGTCATCCGTCGAACCCGACCGCACTGTAGGAAAAGTACAAGGACGATATGGCTGACGACATTTTAATAGACGTTCGCAGGACAACTATGAATTTCACTCTTGCCATTAACGGAGAAATGCACAACGAAGCTTTAATACGGATCGAAGACATGTGTATGCTTATGTGCGGCAGTCTACTGTCGACATTGGGAATGCCAACGCCACATCGTTCAGTGCACGATGCTTTCAATCGCGAATTTCAACGGGAGCAACACTATAACCAAGATAACTTGGCCGAAAGAGTCCGAACCAATGTGCCGTTTTTGAATGCCGAGCAGAAGAACGTGTACGATTCGATAATGAAGGTTGTTGACGATGGATCGGGAGGCTTATACTTTCTCGATGCTCCTGGTGGGACAGGCAAGACATTTGTCATTTCGTTGATTCTGGCAACGATTCGATCAAGATCTCAAATTGCGTTGGCTGTTGCATCATCTGGCATTGCTGCCACGTTGTTGGAAGGCGGTCGAACTGCACATTCCGCTTTGAAGCTGCCCATGAATCTTCTCACGGTTGACAAGCCAACATGCAAAATAAGCAAGAATTCGGCGACAGCGAAATTGATGCGAGAATGCAAAATCATCATTTGGGATGAATGCACGATGGCGCATAAGCGAGCTTTGGAGGCAGTTGACCGAACGATGAAAGATTTACGCGGTGATTCGAAACTATTTGGTGGGTCTTTGATATTGCTGTCCGGAGATTTTCGTCAAACGCTTCCCGTCATCCCGAAATCTACGGCTGCCGATGAAGTTAATGCATGCCTTAAATCGTCTTCATTGTGGAGATATGTCAAAAAGCTGAAATTAACCACGAACATGAGAGTCACATTGCAGAATGACCCGTCCGCTGCTGAATTCTCGAGACAACTGCTGGCACTTGGCAATGGCGAAATTCCTGTTGATGTTTCGACTGGATCAATACCGTTTCCGGCAAATTTTTGCGTGTTCACATCGTCAAAGGAGGAACTCATTAACAAAGTGTTCCCCGACATTGCGCAAAATTATAAAAATATCGACTGGATTAGTGAACGGGCAATACTAGCAGCGAAAAACAAGGACGTAGATAATTTGAATTACATTATCCAAAATCAAATCGATGGAGAACTGCATTCATACAGATCCGTTGACAGCGTGACCGACGAGGATGAAGCGACGAACTATCCGACAGAATTTTTGAACTCGCTAGATGTGCCAGGAACTCCACCGCATAATTTGCAACTGAAGGTGGGATCAATTATTATAATGCTGCGGAATCTAAATCATCCGAAATTGTGCAACGGTACGCGGTTGTCCGTCAAGAAACTGATGAATAACGTGATTCAGGCGACGATCATCAAGGGAACATTTAAAGGAGAGGTAGTCCTTATACCACGAATTCCGATTATTCCAACTGATCTACCATTCCAATTCAAGAGGATTCAGTTTCCCGTCCGATTGGCATTTGCGATGACAATCAACAAATCGCAAGGCCAATCGTTAGAAGTCTGCGGGATAAATCTAGAATTTCCCTGTTTTTCGCACGGCCAGCTGTACGTTGCATGTTCGCGTGTTGGTAAGCCGTCTTCATTGTTTGTTTTTGCGCCGGAAAATAAAACAAAAAACATAGTATATCATATCGCTCTATACTAAATAAAGAAATGCAGTGTTTGACTATTACCCTGGGGTTATATAATGGCGTCGAATTAGGGCGAGACAAAGTTCGCCGGGTCCGCTAGTATAATATAAAATAGAATAATAATAATTATAAAATTACATAAATTGTAAAACTGAGCGGGATCTTTTCTGACCAGTTAGAAGTATGGCCCTTAAAGCCATACGAACCGTTAGGTAGAAATCTGCGAAACTCCAAATCGAAAAACATTAAATTATAATAACAACAAATAATCCCAAAAGTTTTTTTTTTTAAACACTTAAACTAAACATTTTCCATGAGCCAAAATATATGGCAAATTAATTCTAAATCAAAAGATTCGCCACAAGTATATGGCATATCATTACAATGTTACGTCGGTGTTGTCGTGGTGCCTCAGTCCTTGGAGGACATGGGGCTGAGGAAGTGGCCGCCCGGATAGCAGACACGATTTGTGCAGCTGAGCTCGCCGGATTTGGGGTGGGTTCTTTGGACGCCACTATCCTCTCCAAACGTAATCAGAACAATTATTTACGTGCCTGAAAAATAGAAGAAATCGTTTGTCAGTCTGTCTTTCTGTCCACATTGCCCCGCAAGCATATTTATGCTTGATCGTGAGAACGATCGGGCTATGTTTTGGCCGTTTTCCCCTCCCCAATCGCAAACTTCGTGCGCCTTTGGATCGTCGCGGGCCGTGCAATACGATCCCCTTTTGTTCATGTCGTTCGTCCAAAAGCTATGTCATTTTCTTGACCCAGTCTTCCAGTTGTACCAATGCCCCCCATTCAATGGGTTTCTACCAATGCATTTTGTTGCGTTAAATTCACATTACAAGTTTATTAAAAAGGTTGTGCAAGCGTGTATTGGACATTAAAGTGTGTTATAGCTATTCTGAATGTGTTTAAATGGTGTAACTAATATTTAGGTGTATTTAGAATATAGTGTATTTTGGGAAGGTAATATTTTGTCATATGGTATCTAGTGTATATGGGGCACGAATATATATATATAATTATGTCTGACAATATGGGGAGAAAAAATGTCCCCTTTAACTCACCCTCGGTTATTCCATCGTTGAGAGCTCTCGTTCCGGAGTTGAGGTTTTTATTTGTTCGAAAAGGGTTAAAAATTAGGCATATATATATATATATATCGTGCGGTGTTTTAGGGGTTGGATTTCACTAAATGTACAAAATCATTACTTAATGATTTAAAAGATAACACATTAAAAAAAAATATATATAAAAAAAGGTGTATTGGTGTGGGTGGTTTTTTAACACAAAAACCTAAAAGCAAAATAGGTTCAAAAGATAAGCAGCTCGATGAGCGGAGTGACCGCTGGTCATTTGACGAGGGTGTCGTCTTCACTTTGTTTCACTTTCCGGCGGGTAGAGAGACACAGGTATGTGCATGTGCATATATATATATACTTGGCGAAATGGAGTCAGTATCTGCTGCTCAAATATGGATCGAAGCACATACGGCAAGTTGCCACACTCATCCAGGAAACTATTGTTAGTGGTTTATTTATTGGTATTTGTTTGCCGGTTTAGGTTAGTTGACTTCCATAATAATAATTTTTTTCTGTCAGATTTTCATTGGTAATTTCTTATTGTTTGTTTCTTTCTTTAACGTTGGTAGTTTATTTGTTGAGTCGGAACATCCTTCGGGCGGTTACTTGTGGTCACAGGACCGGGTGTTGGCGAGGGACATCACTTTCTCCAGCTCGTGTTGTTGGTCGCGGCGTCCTTGTATCATCCTCTTGTAGGTGCTGAGTCCTTTTAGTACTAGGAGGACGATCAACAATCCCGCGATGAATCGAAGGACTTGGTGGACCTGATCAATCTCGTCCTTGTGGTCGACCACCTCGATCGTGTTAATAACGTTAGCGGTGCTGTCATCCACTTTGGACGTCTTCGAGCCCATTGTCCTTGTAGTGTCTTTCTTACAGGACCTGGCTATTTTCAGCTACAGGAGCACCACTTGAACTTGAAGTACTTGAATTTGGCGGAAACTGTCTGCGACGCGACGCGTTTGCAATAAGTTTTGTGAGGGTTTGTTGGGTTTTTTTTGACTCCCTGACTTCGACTCCTTAGTGCGGCTATATGGGGGTCTTTTATTTCCAAAGACTGTGCCAAGTACTGCCTCGGAATCTCCGGAATGGAACACAAAAGTGTTCTCATCTAGTGTCATCAATTCCCCTCTTGTCGCCTATTGGCTGGAGTTTTATGTGGGGTCGTCTTTGTTCTAAAGTCGAATAGTTCAGCGAACTCGGCGGTGCTGGGTTGCAGGTGATTGCATGGCTCAATTTGGCGAGTTTGGACGGTGTCATCCGATCGAGCCAAATTTTTGTGCAATCGTGCCCGTGTTGATTTTCTAGAGCATTAGTGCATTGGCTTCGCTTGATTTTCTTCCGCGTTAACCAGATGACTCACCTCGGCCTAACCGGCGTACGTAACAGGCTCGGGGTCGTCGATGCTGATCAGCATGGAATGGTCCCGTAAAAAAATCAACGTGCGGACGGTTATGCTGGTTTCACGCGCCCAACGTGGGCCTCGACCCATTCTCTGAGGTTAAGAGTCTCCTGCTCTATCGACTGAGCTAGCCGGGCTGGAAAAAGAAAGGCCTTCTTCGGCAGCACGACGCACTGTGGCTCATTTTACGAAAACTCGTTGCAAATGTCGGATTTCGCGTTGTTGAATTTAGAAAATCTTTTGATACCACTCCATTAGGAATTGATCAAGCTAGTAACAAAAAAAAATAAAAAAGTTTTAGGTTGTCGAAGGAATTACGTCTCTTTTGGTGGGTATCACCTAGAAAAAACGTATGACCTCACAATTCTTGGAGATTTGTACATTATCATAAAAAAAATTAATTAGATACCATCAATAAAAATTATTAATTTTGCAAAGTGTTTTGAGGACGAGCCACCGTGCGACGTTTAACCCTCCACAAGGGTAGATTGGAGAAACAAAAATTTGTCTGAAAAGTAAAAAGCGAGCCACCGTGCGACGTCTTGGAGAAACGAAAGTTTTCCTGAAAAGTAAGAAGCAACCCCATTCCCTCCCACAAAACCAAAGGAAGAATTGTTTTTTTTTTTTTTTTTTTATTTATATATTGTTTTTATTTATTATTTTGCTGTTATCGTCAGCTACCGACGAACAGGGTGGGGAACAAGTCTCTCAAAAGGACTTGCTCCTCTCCCCTCGGCTCCTGTTCATCCTCGTCCTCGGGATCCTCGTGCTCCAGATAGGAGCGGCCCCTCCAGACGAATCTCCAGCCTGGCACCCGGTTGTTTGGAGACAGGCTCCGCCTTCTCACCGGTCTCTCTCGTGTAAAGCTGTTGGCCATTACCTCCTGTTCTATCATTTGGTCGACGACGACCAGGGTCCGCTGTAGCAGGGTGGGCGTGGGAATTGGGAGCCCCTCCCAGAGTAACTGATCATGGTTGGCGGTCCGCCGCTCGTTCTCCTCTACTACCATTAGGTAGAATTGAGCAAGGGCCGCCTCTCCGAAAGCCTTTTCCAATGTCGCTAGCGAGAACATGTTGACAGGTTGTTGGTTGCTGATATTGTGCCGGCCCGAGATACGGCTCGGTTCGTCGAGACCTGGGGTGGTTGAGTTTTTCAAGCAGCGAACAAGTCTTTAGCATGGTGAATTCCAATACTCTTTCCGACCCCATTTCCCAACTCATATAATGAATTTCCCTTTCGTTGGAGTACAACACAGCGAATCCTGTTAGGTCCTAATTTTGCGTTGTATCCTTCGGCCCAGTTACTTTGCTTATAGTTTTTCCGGTATACAACCTGACCTACAGCAAATTCGACCGGTCGGCAGCGGGTGTTGTATGTCTTTTCCGCCTTTTCGTGGGCTTGGGTTAGTCCTTGTTTCACTTTCTCTCGAATTAGCTCCATTTTATCGGGTAGATCTACTTGTTTTTCCTCCATTTCTAACCCCCGAGCCGCCGTCGCACTGGATACATGCTAGCATGCGTAATCATGCGTGCCCCAAACATGGCATAATATGGTTCTAACCCCAAGGCTTCATGGTGTCCGCTCCTTAGAGCACACGCTATTCGGCTTAGTTGCGAATCCCAATTTCGCTGGCTTTGGTCAGTTGCTGCCCGAAGCATTTGCAACACGGATCGGTTTACCCTTTCGGCGGAATTTGCCTGAGGTGAGTAAAACGCCGTTCGCACGGGTTGGATGCCATACCGGGTGAGTAATTCGGCGAAAATATGTGATACGAACTGTTTTCCATTGTCAGAGTGTATGTACTCCGGTACTCCGAACTGATGAAAAATATTCTTTTCAAGAAAGTCAACGACCCCCGCGGCGGTAGCCTTTCGCATAGGTTGCAACCAAACGAATTTGGTGAAATGATCTATGCACACAAATATTACTGTGTTACCGGACTTTGACCTGGTGTATGGCCCCATAAAATCGATAAATATTCTTTGCAGTGGTTGTTCAGTAATACGTTGTTGGCCCATTGGAGGTCTGGTGGTTTTGTTGGAGGTTTTGCTGACTTTGCAAATTTCACAGTCCCTCACTACTTGTTGTACCTCGGTCGTCATGGATGGCCAATAATAACATTGGCGCAGCCTTGCGAGTGTCTTGTGAAATCCTCCGGGTCCAGCGGTGATGGCATGATGTGATCTCCACACTAGGTCTGCGCGAAGTTCCGCCGGAACCCAAAGTTTCCAAGCCCGGTCATTGTTTATCACATCATGAGTACTGAACCCCAAGCGTTTGTATACCACGCCCTCCGATATCTGAGTGTCTGGTATTTTCCCCGCATTCTCCTCGATCCGTTCTATCAATCTTTTGTACTCCGGAGATTGAAACGCGGGCGACTTGAGGTCTAGCTGTAATTCCATGGCCTCAGCTGCCGGTGTCTGAACTTCGTCCATGTGCACCCGTGAGAGTGCGTCGGGTACTACATTTAAAGCTCCCTTACGATGCTCTATGGTAAAATCAAATGCCTGTAATTTTAGACTCCATCGCGCTAGTCTCCCGGATAAATCCTTTTGGCCCATTAGCCATTTTAGGCTAGCGTGATCGGTAACTACTTTAAACGGCATCCCTTCTACGTACGCCCGGAATTTGCTGATACTTATTATCGCTGCATAACATTCCAATTCGGTGATACTATAATTTCGCTGCGCTTTATTTAGCTTAGCCGACACATACGCAATTGGATGCTCGCCTCCGTCATCGTCAGTTTGAAATAAGACTCCCCCACACCCGTTGTAGAGGCGTCGCATTGTATAGTGAACGGTTTCTTGAAATCTGGTGTGAGGAGCACGGGCGCTGACACCATGTTCACTTTCAATGCCTCGAACGCTTGTATCCCCTCTTCACTCAACTCAAACTTCTTGAGTCGGTCTTTTGTTAAACACTCGTGTAAAGGCGCTGCAATTTGTGCATAATTTTGAATAAAGCGCCGGTACCACCCAGTCATTCCCAAAATCTTCGTAGTTGTTTGACGGAGATAGGTAGTGAAAAATCTTAGATAGCCTTGATCTTTGACTGGTCTGTTTTTATGCATCCCCCGCCTACGACATATCCCAAATATTTAGCCTGTTTGTAGCAGAATTTACTTTTCTCTACGTTGATGGTCAGTTTTGCCCGCTTTAGACAATCACTGACCTGTCGCAACATTTCCAAATGCTCTTCAAAAGACGGCGAGCATACCAACAGATCATCCAAATATACAAATACATTGTCACGCAGTGCGGCTGGAATTACTTTGTCCATCAGTCGGCACATTCTTTGCGCGGCGTTGCATAAGCCGAATGGCATGACTGTAAATTGATATAAGGGTCTGCCAGGCACAGTAAATGCGGTTTTTCTCTACTTTTGGCTTCCAGCGGGATCTGCCAAAAAGCGTCTTTTAAATCAATTGCTGAAATATAATATGTTTCTTGCAGTCGACTTAATAGTCCCTCAATATGTGGCAAAGGAAATGCGTCTTTAATCGTCCGTGAGTTTACCTTGCGCGCATCCAAACAAAGGCGGTTCTTTGTGCCCTTCTGCACCAAGGTCACTGGAGAACTCCAGCTACTGTTACTTTCTTCAATCACCCCCAATCCAATCATTCTGTCTAGTTCTGCAAACACCAGTTGCTGCTTGGCTGGTGAGATCGGATAGTGACGCTGTTTAATGGGTAGATTTTCTTGTGTTACTTCGATGACATGTTCTTCTAAGTCGGTTTTCCCCAAGCCCATGTCTACACAAGATGGAAAGGTACTAACTAGATTCTGTAATATGGCCTTTTGCTCCGCTGTCAGTTCATGCGGAGTATACGCGGTCTCCGTGCGTGTCGACGCTTCCTCGTCTACCTTTGCCTCTAGCTCTGCAACTTTCGCTAAGCGTTGCCCAGGCAACGGCAACTGAAATTCATCCCAGAATTCAATTCCAAAATAAAACTGCTGCTGTAAGGCTGGCACTATTAGAAACTCTAGCTCTTTTGTTTCCCCTTCCCATTCTACAGGCAAGTGAATCATGCCGGTAACTTGAGTCTTTCCCCCGTTAGCTGTTTGTACGTCTTGTCTCTTCAATCTGCGCACCTTATGTTGTCGCCCTTGTAAAAATCTTTCCGCCCCTCTTCCAATACAATTGGCACTAGCGCCAGTGTCAAGTAGTGCTACTATTTCTTCCCCGTCTACTTTAGTCTTGGCGAACAGGCGGTTATCATCCTTTAGGCTGATCACTGAAGCTATAATCCTTTTCTTGGCTTCCTGATATTGGTGTAAATATTGAAGTTTTTTGTCTTTCCAGGTTTCGGTTGGTTCTATGTCATTGAATATTCGTTCACGCGCCGCCTCGTATTCTTGTTTTCGCTGATGATACGATTTGTATGGCGAAATTTGTGTCGGGCGTACGTCCCTATGACTTATTGTGTTGGGGTAGGTCTGGTCTGAGCAGGCTTCCCCGACCCTCCTGTCAGACTTTGCTGTAAAAACGCTGACTCGGTGGAATGGTATGAGTCGTTTTTGCCGCAATAGTTGCAGGTGGTGTCATGGAATCGCGCCTGGCACCTGTCTCCTTCTGATCCTCCGCGTTTTCGATAGAAATCCGGTGGTTTGTTACAAGTGTAACACAGGTAGGTATGGAAAGGCGATGTACATTCTTTCCCGGAATCATGTTCCTTCCTATTTGAAGATGCGTTCCCCCCTGGCTTCCTGTCAAATGTGTTTCTTCGTCCCAACGATGCTCCTACGTTGTTCTCAGGTGGACGGCTCCTTTGGAATGCCTCTACCGGATATTCTGCAGCTTCTGTGTCGTCTATTTGCTCTTCGGTGATCTCATTTATATGTCTAGGTCGAGCTCGTTTCTCCCGTATCCATTTCTCGACGCGGATTCCCTCTTTCTTAAATGCCGCCAATGTATTTATTGGTGAGGCCAGTAGGAATGCTCCCATTTGCGTGTTAAGATTTTCCTTCAATATTCCGACGAAGTTGTCTTCCGGAATCTTGTTCTTCAATTTGAATTGCAGGCTATGCATGGCTGCAATAAAATCATCAAAACTCTCATTGTACCCTTGACGCCGTTCCATAAGTTCTTTAATGGTCACGTAGTCGTTTTCGGACGTTGAGAACGCCTTGGTCATTTCGCTAGTCAAGTCATAATATCCGAACTCAAAATCATCAGCTCGGTCCTCCATCAATTGCCAGTACCATTTGGCTGCGGTGCCACTCAATAAACAGTGGAATTCCTTAAAGATCTGATCAACAGTGTACCCGTTCATTTCCTTTAGGCGACTCACTCGAAACAGAAAACTCTCCACCGACATTCCCCTACTGGACCCATCAAACTTAAGGTTCCATTTGTCCAGGCGTGTTGGGCGAGTTCCTGTATAGCTGCTAACCAGTGTTTCGCTGCCTCCAGTGCTGGGATCGTGTTGGTTTTCAGCGGCTGCCTCTCTTGGACTCGGTATTGGTCGGCTTGCTGCTGCTGATGGCTGTCTTGGTTGGCCTTGCCGCGCGGCTCCGGGTCTCTGAGGCGTCGAACTAACCTCGGGGTGTTCCCTGGGTATTGGGCTCTCCCTTGGCTGTACTGCGGACAGTTCGGTTACTTGGCGCCGCCGGCTGATGACTTCCTCCTGCATTTCGGCCATTCTCGTTGTCATGGTTGCCTTCATCTTATTATTTGACACAATCAATGCGGAAAGCATTCGCTCTAGTCGGTTGTTATCCTCGCTATGTCTGGGCCCAGCTCCCTGACTATTTGGAAGGATACTGGACCGCCCTTGCGGTAGTCCTAAATCGAGGTGTTCCCCTCCTACAGCTCCTTCGCAATCGTCCATGATGACGCTGCTGCAATCTGCTAAACTCCCCAAGTTGTTTAGTTTGCTGTTAAAGCTTATCGACTGGTTGGGTTCGTCAACTGGCGATACGCTAGCTCCTGTTGGTGTTTCGGTTCTGGTTTGTCTGGCTTCTCTCGCTGCCAGTGTTGATGCTCGGAATGTTCTCACCGGAGGTAGATTAAGTGTAACCCTCTTCTTCTTCTTATCTCCTGCCATATGTTAAAAATATTGTATCTATACCCAATCGACCACCCTGCCGTGTAATCGCGGTACTTCTTTATTTGTGTTTGTTATTTCATTTGTTATTTGTAATTAGATATATATTTATACGTGTTTAAGCGTTGTTGGCTTTGCTTAAGTTATTTTCTTTTGTTTTTGTGTGCTTCAATATTTTTGCTTAGCAGCAAAAGTGTTATGACGAATAAAAATTTTGTAATTCAAAACGGGGTGCGCTGGTACTCCTGGGTATTGGTATAGGTCAAGAATCGTCCGAAATTAAGCCCACAAATAAAATTTCAAATAAGCCCTATTCAAGTGAATTCGCTGAATGGATTCAACTGCCCTCCACCGGAGTGATCAGTTCCTTCTGCGCCCACTTGACCCCTTCCTAGGAAAACACAGTACATTGGACTGCTGCTCACCCACAGGAAGGCTCTGTCCGAACCCCCCTCCCCCCTGTCGTCGGAAACAGGTAGACTCACTCACATGCAGACGGATGGAGCTTTATTCCAGACAGGCGAAAGGAATTGCCTCCCTGCTCCTATCTCTCGGACTCGAACCTCGCGAGAGACCTGGTTCTGTGCCTAGTACAATGGATAGCGTCGGCCAGAGAGATAAATACTGTCGTCCCGCCAGTTAGTCGTGGTAACCGAACAGACTCGAACCTCGCGGAAGACCTGGCATAGCCTAGTACAATGGATAGCGTCGGCTGTACGGATACGGTCGTTCCCCCTCCCCCTTCAGTACTGGATCGCTACCCCAACCGATGATGGCGGCTATATTGTATACTATATACTATTAAGACCGGTTGGTGGTGCGCCGTTATTCGCTTGCGACCCTGCTCTTCCTGGACTCGAACCTCGCGAGAGACCTGGCTTAGCCTAGTACAATGGATAGCGTCGGCCAGGAAGCGCAGCTAAGTTTGGTTACGTTAAATATTTTTAAAAAAGGTCTGCACTTTTATAAAGAAGTTATTATGGTATTAATTCTTTTAACGAGGAACTATGGTTCAAGTATTGGATTAAGTATTTAAAATTTAAAAGGGCCTTCAAAGTCAAATGCCAATTCTAAAACTACAAGTGTCAGATCGGAAGGCCTTTCCGTTTCTACAACTATCTGTCTGAGAAGTTGGTGACTTTTAAAAGAGCATACAGAAAAGTTATATTTGATGTATAAATTAAATTCCCAGCATATGTTATGAAGATTGTTAGCAACTTTTGACACCAAGGTGATCAGCTCTGATGCCTCTAAATTCTTAAACAGCATTAAAAAAGAATGTTTATTTTAATACTAAAGCTTTTCTCGTCAATGAAAATAAGTTTTTGGCAATAAGGATAAAAGGATATTGCCTGAGTTGGGCGCCATTTCTGTTACGTCGGTGTTGTCGTGGTGCCTCAGTCCTTGGAGGACATAGGGCTGAGGAAGTGGTCGCCCGGATAGCAGACACGATTTGTGCAGCTGAGCTCGCCGGATTTGGGGTGGGTTCTTTGGACGCCACTATCCTCTCCAAACGTAATCAGAACAATTATTTACGTGCCTGAAAAATAGAAGAAATCGTTCGTCAGTCTGTCTTCCTGTCCACATTGCCCCGCAAGCATATTTATGCTTGATCGTGAAAACGATCGGGCTATGTTTTGGCCGTTTTCCCTCCCCAATCGCAAACTTCGTGCGCCTTTGGATCGTCGCGGGCCGTGCAATACGATCCCCTTTTGTTCATGTCGTTCGTCAAAAGTTATGTCATTTTCTTGACCCAGTCTTCCAGTTGTACCAATGCCCCCCTTTCAATGGGTTTCTACCAATGCATTTTGTTGCTTTAAATTCACATTACAAGTTTATTAAAAAGGTTGTGCAAGCGTGTATTGGACATTAAGGTGTGTTATAGCTATTCTGAATGTGTTTAAATTGTGTAACTAATATTTAGGTGTATTTAGAATCTAGTGTATTTTGGGAAGGTAATATTTTGTCATATGGTATCTAGTGTATATGGGGCACGAATATATATATATATAATTATGTCTGACAATATGGGGAGCAAAAAAATTTCCCCTTTAACTCACCCTCGGTTATTCCATCGTTGAGAGCTCTCGTTCCGGAGTTGAGGTTTTTATTTGTTCGAAAAAGGTTAAAAAATTAGGCATATATATATATATATCGTGCGGTGTTTTAGGGGTTGGATTTCACTAAATGTACAAAATCATTACTTAATGATTTAAAAGATAACACATTAAAAAAATATATATATAAAAAAAAGGTGTATTGGTGTGGGTGGGTTTTTAACACAAAAACTTAAAAGCAAAATAGGTTCAAAAGATAAGCAGCTCGGGGGGCGGAGTGACCGCTGGTCATTTGATGAGGGTGTCGTCTTCACTTTGTTTCACTTTCTGGCGGGTAGAGAGACACAGGTATGTGCATGTGCATATATATATATACTTGGCGAAATGGAGTCAGTATCTGCTGCTCAAATATGGATTGAAGCACATAAGGCAAGTTGCCACACTCATCAAGGAAACTATTGTTAGTGGTTTATTTATTGGTATTTATTTGCCGGTTTAGGTTGGTTGACTTCCCTAATAATAATTTTCTCTGTCAGATTTTCATTGGTAATTTCTTATTGTTTGTTTCTTTCTTTAACGTTGGTAGTTTAGTTTATTGTATTTGTTGAGTCGGAACATCCTTCGGGCGGTTACTTGTGGTCACAGGACCAGGTGTTGGCGAGGGACATCACTTTCTCCAGCTCGTGTTGTTGGTCGCGGCGTCCTTGTATCATCCTCTTGTAGGTGCTAAGTCCTTTTAGTACTAGGAGGACGATCAACAATCCCGCGATGAATCGAAGGACTTGGTGGACCTGAGCGATTTCGTCCTTGTGGTCGACCACTTCGATCGTGTTTATTACATTAGCGGTGCTGTCATCAACTTTGGACGTTTTGGAGCCCATTGTCCTTGTATGTGTCTTCCTTTCAGGACCTGGGTATTGTCGGCTACAGGATCAACACTTGAACTCCGAATCACCACTTGAACTGGCGGAATTTGGCTGCGAGACGCGACGCGGTTGCAATAATCTTCCCGAGGGTTCCTTGGGTTTTTTTTTTTTGACTCTCTCGATACTGACAAACCGGTGACTTTTATACCAAAGACTGTGCCAAATATCGCCTAGGAATCACCGGAATGGAACACAAAAGTGTTCTCACCTAGTGTCATCCATTCCCCTCTTTCGCCTATTGGCTGGGGTTTTATGTGGGGTCGTCTTTGTTCTAAAGTTGAATAGTTCAGCAAAATCGGCTTGTGCTGGGTTGCAGCTGATTGCATGGCTCACTTTTGTGAGTTTAGGCGGTGTCATCTGCCAGAACCGAATTTTTGTGCAATCGTGCCCGTGTTGATTTTCTAGAGCATTAGTGCATTCACTTTCTTGATTTTCTTCCGCGTTACCCAAATGACTCACATCGCCCTAACCGGCGTACGTAACAGGCTCGGGGTCGTCGATGCTGATCAGCATGGAATGATCCCGTAAAAAAAATCAACGTGCGGACGGTTATGCTGTTTTCACGCGCCCAACGTGGGCCTCGACCCATTCCCTGAGGTTAAGAGTCTCCTGCTCTATCGACTGAGCTAGCCGGGCTGGAAAAAGAAAGGCCTTCTTCGGCAGCACGACGCACGGTCGAGCCACCGTGCGACGTTTAACCCTCCACAAGGGTAGAAAAAAGCAAAAAGCGAGCCACCGTGCGACGTCTTGGAGAAACGAAAGTTTTCCTGAAAAGTAAGAAGCAACCCCATTCCCTCCCACAAATACAAAAGAATTGTTTTTTTTTTTTTTTTAATTTTTTTTTTTTTATTGTTTTTATTTATTATTTTGCTGTGGTCGTCACCTATAGACGAACAGAGTGAGGAACAAGTCTCTCAAAAGGACTTGCTTCTCTCCCGCGTCTCCTGTTCATCTTCGTCCTCGTGCTCCAGATAGGAGCGGCCTCTCCAGACGAACCTCCAGCCCGGAACACGGTTGTTCGGTGACAGGCTTCGCCTTCTCACCGGTCTCTCGTTTGTGAAACTGTTGGCCATTGCCACCTGGCCGATCAGTTGGTCGATGGCGACCAAGCTCCGCTGAAGGAGGGTGGGTGTGGGAAGCGGGAGCCCTTCCCAGAGTAGTTGATCATAGTTGGCGGTCCGCCGATTATTCTCTTCTACTACCATATTGTAGAGTCGAACTAGGGCAGCGTCGCCGAACGCAGCTTCAAGGGTGGCTTTAGAGAACATGTTGCTTGGTTGGTGGTTGCTGATATTATGACGGCCCGAGATATGGCTTGGTTCGTCGAGACCTGGGGTGTTGAGTTTTTCAAGCAGCGAACAAGTCTTTAGCATGGTGAATTCCAATACTCTTTCCGACCCCATTTCCCAACTCATATAACGAATTTCCCTTTCGTTGGAGTACAACACAGCGAATCCTGTTAGGTCCTAATTTTGCGTTGTATCCTTCGGCCCGGTTACTTTGCTTATAGTTTTTCCGGTATACAACCTGACCTACAGCAAATTCGACCGGTCGGCAGCGGGTGTTGTATGTCCTTTCCGCCTTTTCGTGGGCTCGGGTTAGTCCTTGTTTCACTTTCTCTCGAATTAGCTCCATTTTATCGTGTAGATCTATTTGTTTTTCCTCCGTTTCTAAACCCCCGAGCCGCCGTCGCACTGGATACATGCTAGCATGCGTAATCATGCGTGCCCCAAACATGGCATAATATGGCTCTAACCCCAAGGCTTCATGGTGTCCGCTCCTTAGAGCACACGCTATTCGGCTTAGTTGCGAATCCCAATTTCGCTGGCTTTGGTCAGTTGCTGCCCGAAGCATTTGCAAAACGGATCGGTTTACCCTTTCGGCGGAATTTGCCTGAGGTGAGTAAAACGCCGTTCGCACGGGTTGAATGCCATACCGGGTGAGTAATTCGGCGAAAATATGTGACACGAACTGTTTTCCATTGTCAGAGTGTATGTACTCCGGTACTCCGAACTGATGAAAAATATTCTTTTCAAGAAAGTCAACGACCCCCGCGGCGGTAGCCTTTCGCATAGGTTGCAACCAAACGAATTTGGTGAAATGATCTATGCACACAAATATTACTGTGTTACCGGACTTTGACCTGGGGTACGGCCCCATAAAATCGATAAATATTCTTTGCAGTGGTTGTTCAGTAATACGTTGTTGGCCCATTGGAGGTCTGGTGGTTTTGTTGGAGGTTTTGCTGACTTTGCAAATTTCACAGTCCCTCACTACTTGTTGTACCTCGGTCGTCATGGATGGCCAATAATAACATTGGCGCAGCCTTGCGAGTGTCTTGTGAAATCCTCCGTGGCCAGCGGTGATGGCATGATGTGATCTCCACACTAGGTCTGCGCGAAGTTCCGCCGGAACCCAAAGTTTCCAAGCCCGGTCATTGTTTATCACATCATGAGTACTGAACCCCAAGCGTTTGTATACCACGCCCTCCGATATCTGAGTGTCTGGTATTTTCCCCGCATTCTCCTCGATCCGTTCTATTAATCTTTTGTACTCCGGAGATTGAAACGCGGGCGACTTGAGGTCTAGCTGTAATTCCATGGCCTTAGCTGCCGGTGTCTGAACTTCGTCCATGTGCACCCGTGAGAGTGCGTCGGGTACTACATTTAAAGCTCCCTTACGATGCTCTATGGTAAAATCAAATGCCTGTAATTTTAGACTCCATCGCGCTAGTCTCCCGGATAAATCCTTTTGGCCCATTAGCCATTTTAGGCTAGCGTGATCGGTAACTACTTTAAACGGCATCCCTTCTACGTACGCCCGGAATTTGCTGATACTTATTATCGCTGCATAACATTCCAATTCGGTGATACTATAATTTCGCTGCGCTTTATTTAGCTTAGCCGACACATACGCAATTGGATGCTCGCCTCCGTCATCGTCAGTTTGAAATAAGACTCCCCCCACACCCGTTGTAGAGGCGTCGCATTGTATAGTGAACGGTTTCTTGAAATCTGGTGTGAGGAGCACGGGCGCTGACACCATGTTCACTTTCAATGCCTCGAACGCTTGTATCCCCTCTTCACTCAACTCAAACTTCTTGAGTCGGTCTTTTGTTAAACACTCGTGTAAAGGCGCTGCAATTTGTGCATAATTTTGAATAAAGCGCCGGTACCACCCAGTCATTCCCAAAAATCTTCGTAGTTGTTTGGCGGAGATAGGTAGTGGAAAATCTTGGATAGCCTTGATCTTTGACTGGTCTGTTTTTATGCATCCCCCGCCTACGACATATCCCAAATATTTAGCCTGTTTGTAGCAGAATTTACTTTTCTCGACGTTGATGGTCAGTTTTGCCCGCTTTAGACAATCACTGACCTGTCGCAACATTTCCAAATGCTCTTCAAAAGACGGCGAGCATACCAACAGATCATCCAAATATACAAATACATTGTCACGCAGTGCGGCTGGAATTACTTTGTCCATCAGTCGGCACATTCTTTGCGCGGCGTTGCATAAGCCGAATGGCATGACTGTAAATTGATATAAGGGTCTGCCAGGCACAGTAAATGCGGTTTTTTCTCTACTTTTGGCTTCCAGCGGGATCTGCCAAAAAGCGTCTTTTAAATCAATTGCTGAAATATAATATGTTTCTTGCAGTCGACTTAATAGTCCCTCAATATGTGGCAAAGGAAATGCGTCTTTAATCGTCCGTGAGTTTACCTTGCGCGCATCCAAACAAAGGCGGTTCTTTGTGCCCTTCTGCACCAAGGTCACTGGAGAACTCCAGCTACTGTTACTTTCTTCAATCACCCCCAATCCAATCATTCTGTCTAGTTCTGCAAACACCAGTTGCTGCTTGGCTGGTGAGATCGGATAGTGACGCTGTTTAATGGGTAGATTTTCTTGTGTTACTTCGATGACATGTTCTTCTAAATCGGTTTTCCCCAAGCCCATGTCTACACAAGATGGAAAGGTACTAACTAGATTCTGTAATATGGCCTTTTGCTCCGCTGTCAGTTCATGCGGAGTATACGCGGTCTCCGTGCGTGTCGACGCTTCCTCGTCTACCGTTGCCTCTAGCTCTAGCTCTGCAACTTTCGCTAAGCGTTGCCCAGGCAACGGCAACTGAAATTCATCCCAGAATTCAATTCCAAAATAAAACTGCTGCTGTAAGGCTGGCACTATTAGAAACTCTAGCTCTTTTGTTTCCCCTTCCCATTCTACAGGCAAGTGAATCATGCCGGTAACTTGAGTCTTTCCCCCGTTAGCTGTTTGTACGTCTTGTCTCTTCAATCTGCGCACCTTATCTTGTCGCCCTTGTAAAAATCTTTCCGCCCCTCTTCCAATACAATTGGCACTAGCGCCAGTGTCAAGTAGTGCTACTATTTCTTCCCCGTCTACTTTAGTCTTGGCGAACAGGCGGTTATCATCCTTTAGGCTGATCACTGAAGCTATAATCCTTTTCTTGGTTTTCCGCTCAGCTTCCTGATATTGGTGTAAATATTGAAGTTTTTTGTCTTTCCTGGTTTCGGTTGGTTCTATGTCATTGAATATTCGTTCACGCGCCGCCTCGTATTCTTGTTTTCGCTGATGATACGATTTGTATGGCGAAATTTGTGTCGGGCGCGCGTCTCTATGACTTATTGTGTTGGGGTAGGTCTGGTCTGAGCAGGCTTCCCCGACCCTCCTGTCAGACTTTGCTGTAAAAACGCTGACTCGGTGGAATGGTATGAGTCGTTTTTGCCGCAATAGTTGCAGGTGGTGTCATGGAATCGCGCCTGGCACCTGTCTCCTTCTGATCCTCCGCGTTTTCGATAGAAATCCGGTGGTTTGTTACAAGTGTAACACAGGTAGGTATGGAAAGGCGATGTACATTCTTTCCCGGAATCTTGTTCCTTCCTATTTGAAGATGCGTTCCCCCTGGCTTCCTGTCAAATGTGTTTCTTCGTCCCAACGATGCTCCTACGTTGTTCTCAGGTGGACGGCTCCTTTGGAATGCCTCTACCGGATATTCTGCAGCTTCTGTGTCGTCTATTTGCTCTTCGGTGATCTCATTTATATGTCTAGGTCGAGCTCGTTTCTCCCGTATCCATTTCTCGACGCGGATTCCCTCCTTCTTAAATGCCGCCAATGTATTTATTGGTGAGGCCAGTAGGAATGCTCCCATTTGCGTGTTGAGATTTTCCTTCAATATTCCGACGAAGTTGTCTTCCGGAATTTTGTTCTTCAATTTGAATTGCAGGCTGTGCATGGCTGCAATAAAATCATCAAAACTCTCATTGTACCCTTGACGCCGTTCCATAAGTTCTTTAATGGTCACGTAGTCGTTTTCGGACGTTGAGAACGCCTTGGTCATTTCGCTAGTCAAGTCATAATATCCGAACTCAAAATCATCAGCTCGGTCCTCCATCAATTGCCAGTACCATTTGGCTGCGGTGCCACTCAATAAACAGTGGAATTCTTTGAAGATCTGATCAACAGTGTACCCGTTCATTTCCTTTAGGCGACTCACTCGAAACAGAAAACTCTCCACCGACATTCCCCTACTGGACCCATCAAACTTAAGGTTCCATTTGTCCAGGCGTGTTGGTCGAGTTCCTATATAGCTGCTAACCAGTGTTTCGCTGCCTCCAGTGCTGGGATCGTGTTGGTTTTCAGCGGCTGCCTCTCTTGGACTCGGTATTGGTCGGCTTGCTGCTGCTGATGGCTGTCTTGGTTGGCCTTGCCGCGCGGCTCCGGGTCTCTGAGGCGTCGAACTAACCTCGGGGTTTTCCCTGGGTATTGGGCTCTCCCTTGGCTGTACTGCGGACAGTTCGGTTACTTGGCGCCGCAGGCTGATGACTTCCTCCTGCATTTCGGCCATTCTCGTTGTCATGGTTGCCTTCATCTCATTATTTGACACAATTAATGCGGAAAGCATTCGCTCTAGTCGGTTGTTATCCTCGCTATGTCTGGGCCTAGCTCCCTGACTATTTGGAAGGATACTGGACCGCCCTTGCGGTAGTCCTAAATCGAGGTGTTCCCCTCCTACAGCTCCTTCGGAATCGTCCATGATGACGCTGCTGCAATCTGCTAAACTCCCCAAGTTGTTTAGTTTGCTGTTAAAGCTTATCGACTGGTTGGGTTCGTCAACTGGCGATACGCTAGCTCCTGCTGGTGTTTCGGTTCTGGTTTGTCTGGCTTCTCTCGCTGCCAGTGTTGATGCTCGGAATGTTCTCACCGGAGGTAGATTAAGTGTAACCCTCTTCTTCTTCTTATCTCCTGCCATATGTTAAAAATATTGTGTCTATACCCAATCGAACACCCTGCCGTGTAATCGCGGTACTTCTTTATTTGTGTTTGTTATTTAATTTTTATTTGTAATTAGATATATATTTATACGTGTTTGCGCGTTGTTGGCTTTGTTTAAGTTATTTTCTTTTGTTTTTGTGTGCTTCAATATTTTTGCTTAGCAGCAAAAGTTTTTATGACGAATAAAAATTGTGTAATTCAAAACGGGGTGCGCTGGTACTCCTGGGTATTGGTATAGGTCAAGAATCGTCCGAAATTAAGCCCCCAAATAAAATTTCAAATAAGCCCTATTCAAGTGAATCCGCTGAATGGATTCAACTGCCCTCCACCGGAGTGATCAGTTCCTTCTGCGCCCACTTGACCTCTTCCTAGGAAAACACAGTACATTGGACTGCTGCTCACCCACAGGACGGCTCTGTCCGAACCCCCTCCCCCCTGTCGTCGGAAACAGGTAGACTCACTCACATGCAGACGGATGGAGCTTTATTCCAGACAGGCGAAAGGAATTGCCTCCCTGCTCCTCTCTCTCTGGACTCGAACCTCGCGAGAGACCTGGTTCTGTGCCTAGTACAATGGATAGCGTCGGCCAGAGAGATAAATACTGTCGTCCCGCCCGTTAGTCGTGGTAACCGTAACAGACTCGAACCTCGCAAGAGACCTGGCATAGCCTAGTACAATGGATAGCGTCGGCTGTACGGATACGGTCATTCCCCCCACCCCCTTCAGTACTGGATCGACAAACGATGACGAACCGCTACCCCAACCGATGATGGCGGCTATATTATGGCGATGACTGGATACTATTAAGACCGGTTGGTGGTGCGCCGTTATTCGCTTGCGACCCTGCTCTTCCTGGACTCGAACCTCGCGAGAGACCTGGCTTAGCCTAGTACAATGGATAGCGTCGGCCAGGAAGCGCAGCTAAGTTTGGTTACGTTAAATATTTCAAAAATGGTCTGCACTTTTATAAAGAAGTTATTATGGTATTATTTCTTTTAACGAGGAACTATTAGGATTAAGTATTTAAAATTTAAAAGGGTCTTCAAAGTCAAATGCCAATTCTAAAACTACAAGTGTCAGATCGGAAGGCCTTTCCGTTTCTACAACTATCTGTCTGAGAAGTTGGTGACTTTTAAAAGAGCATACAGAAAAGTTATATTTGATGTATAAATTAAATTCCCAGCATATGTTATGAAGATTGTTAGCTACTTTTGACACCAAGGTGATCAGCTCTGATGCCTCTAAATTCTTTAAACAGCATTAAAAAAAGAATGTTTATTTTAATACTAAAGCTTTTCTCGTCAATGAAAATAAGTTTTTGGCAATAAGGATAAAAGGATATTGCCTGAGTTGGGCGCCATTTCTGTTACGTCGGTGTTGTCGTGGTGCCTCAGTCCTTGGAGGACATAGGGCTGAGGAAGTGGTCGCCCGGATAGCAGACACGATTTGTGCAGCTGAGCTCGCCGGATTTGGGGTGGGTTCTTTGGACGCCACTATCCTCTCCAAACGTAATCAGAACAATTATTTACGTGCCTGAAAAATAGAAGAAATCGTTCGTCAGTCTGTCTTCCTGTCCACATTGCCCCGCAAGCATATTTATGCTTGATCGTGAAAACGATCGGGCTATGTTTTGGCCGTTTTCCCTCCCCAATCGCAAACTTCGTGCGCCTTTGGATCGTCGCGGGCCGTGCAATACGATCCCCTTTTGTTCATGTCGTTCGTCAAAAGTTATGTCATTTTCTTGACCCAGTCTTCCAGTTGTACCAATGCCCCCTTTCAATGGGTTTCTACCAATGCATTTTGTTGCTTTAAATTCACATTACAAGTTTATTAAAAAGGTTGTGCAAGCGTGTATTGGACATTAAAGTGTGTTATAGCTATTCTGAATGTGTTTAAATTGTGTAACTAATATTTAGGTGTATTTAGAATCTAGTGTATTTTGGGAAGGTAATATTTTGTCATATGGTATCTAGTGTATATGGGGCACGAATATATATATATATAATTATGTCTGACAATATGGGGAGAAAAAAAAAATGTCCCCTTTAACTCACCCTCGGTTATTCCATCGTTGAGAGCTCTCGTTCCGGAGTTGAGGTTTTTATTTGTTCGAAAAAGGTTAAAAATTAGGCATATATATATATATAATCGTGCGGTGTTTTAGGGGTTGGATTTCAATAAATGTACAAAATCATTACTTAATGATTTAAAAGATAACACATTAAAAAAAAATATATATAAAAAAAGAGGGTGTATTGGTGTGGGTGGTTTTTTTAACACAAAAACTTAAAAGCAAAAATAGGTTCAAAAGATAAGCAGCTCGATGAGCGGAGTGACCGCTGGTCATTTGACGAGGGTGTCGTCTTCACTTTGTTTCACTTTCCGGCGGGTAGAGAGACACAGGTATGTGCATGTGCATATATATATATATATTTGGCGAAATGGAGTCAGTATCTGCTGCTCAAATATGGATCGAAGCACATACGGCAAGTTGCCACACTCATCAAGGAAACTATTGTTAGTGGTTTATTTATTGGTATTTGTTTGCCGGTTTAGGTTAGTTGACTTCCATAATAATAATTTTTTTTCTGTCAGATTTTCATTGGTAATTTCTTATTGTTTGTTTCTTTCTTTAACGTTGTTAGTTTAGCTTATTGTATTTGTTGAGTCGGAACATCCTTCGGGCGGTTACTTGTGGTCACAGGACCGGGTGTTGGCGAGGGACATCACTTTCTCCAGCTCGTGTTGTTGGTCGCGGCGTCCTTGTATCATCCTCTTGTAGGTGCTGAGTCCTTTTAGTACTAGGAGGACGATCAACAATCCCGCGATGAATCGAAGGACTTGGTGGACCTGATCAATCTCGTCCTTGTGGTCGACCACCTCGATCGTGTTAATAACGTTAGCGGTGCTGTCATCTACTTTGGACGTCTTCGAGCCCATTGTCCTTGTAGTGTCTTTCTTACAGGACCTGGCTATTTTCAGCTACCGGATCACCACTTGAACTTGAAGTACTTGAATTTGGGCGGAAACTGTCTGCGACGCGACGCGTTTGCAATAAGCTTTGTGCGGGTTTGTTGGGTTTTTTTTTTTTTTTGACTCCCTGACTTCGACTCCCTAGTACGGCTATATGGGGGTCTTTTTATATCCAAAGACTGTGCCAAGTACTGCCTCGGAATCTCCGGAATGGAACACAAAAGTGTTCTCATCTAGTGTCATCAATTCCCCTCTTGTCGCCTATTGGCTGGAGTTTTATGTGGGGTCGTCTTTGTTCTAAAGTCGAATAGTTCAGCGAACTCGGCGGTGCTGGGTTGCAGGTGATTGCATGGCTCAATTTGGCGAGTTTGGACGGTGTCATCCGATCGAGCCAAATTTTTGTGCAATCGTGCCCGTGTTGATTTTCTAGAGCATTAGTGCATTGGCTTCGCTTGATTTTCTTCCGCGTTAACCAGATGACTCACGTCGGCCTAACCGGCGTACGTAACACTGCTTTTCT
>JAECXS010000018.1:0-34807 GCA_018153105.1 Drosophila rufa | reverse complement strand
GATGAAGGTGGTGTCGTTGGCTGCATATTTAACGCCAGAAAAAAACAGTACTTACATCATTTCTGTAGCTTAAGTCGTTTAGAAGTTATAGGCAGAATAACACAAAAAAAACAACGGTAAGATCATCTTTATTGAATATCTATATCTATTCTTTATTGAATATCTTTTCAACGGAGCATCCGATCGGGATGAGTGTGGTGTCGTTGGCTGCGTATTTAACGCCAGAAGACAACAGTACTTACATCATTTCTGTAGCTTAAGTCGTTTAGAAGTTATGGGCAGAATAACACAAAAAAACAACGATAAAATCATCTTTATTTAATATCTTTTCAACGGAGCATCCGATCGGGATGAATGTGGTGTCGTTGGCTGCGTATTTAACGCCAGAAAACAACAGTACTTACATCATTTCTGTAGCTTAAGTCGTTTAGAAGTTATGGGCAGAATAACACAAAAACGAGAAAGAAAGCTAACTTCGGTAAACCGAAGTTGGTATACCCTTGCAGTCTGCAATTGGATCATTGAAAATCGAACCATTTTAGTAATGTTGAAAAAATATAGAATTTTGTAAATTTTACATTTTACATGTAGAATTTTACATTTTCATATAAATTGACCGATCGCTTCTATGGCAGCTATATGATATAGTGGTCCGATCTTAATGAAATTAAAACCGTAATTCTAGAACCATAAAAAACTGCTATGTCTGAAAATTTATAGAAATACGTTGAAAAACAGAGAAGTTAAATTTTTTTTTACATTAATTTCGCCATCATTCCTATGGCAGCTATAGGATATAGTAGTCCGATTTCGGTCATTCCGACATATATACTGCGTGCTAAAGAAATAAGACTATGCTGGAAATTTCAGCCCGATAGCTCAAAAACTGAGAGACTAGTTCGCGTAGAAACCGACAGACGGACAGACGGACAGACAGACGGACAGACAGACGGACAGACAGACGGACATGGCTAGATCGACTCGACTGGTGATGCTGATCAAGAATATATATACTTTTTGGGGTCGGAGATGCCTCCTTCACTGCGTTGCAAACATCTGGTCAAAATTATAATACCCTCTGCAAGGGTATAAAAACAACGGTAAGATCATCTTTATTGAATATCTATATCTATTCTTTATTGAATATCTTTTCAACGGAGCATCCGATCGGGATGAGTGTGGTGTCGTTGGCTGCGTATTTAACGCCAAAAGACAACAGTACTTACATCATTTCTGTAGCTTAAGTCGTTTAGAAGTTATGGGCAGAATAACACAAAAAAAAACAACGATAAAATCATCTTTATTGAATATCTTTTCAACGGAGCATTCGATCGGGATGAATGTGGTGTCGTTGGCTGCGTATTTAACGCCAGAAGACAACAGTACTTACATCATTTCTGTAGCTTAAGTCGTTTAGAAGTTATGGGCAGAATAACACAAAAAAAACAACGGTAAAATCATCTTTATTTAATATCTTTTCAACGGAGCATCCGATCGGGATGAATGTGGTGTCGTTGGCTGCGTATTTAACGCCAGAAAACAACAGTACTTACATCATTTCTGTAGCTTAAGTCGTTTAGAAGTTATGGGCAGAATAACACAAAAAAAACAACGGTAAGATCATCTTTATTGAATATCTATATCTATTCTTTATTGAATATCTTTTCAACGGAGCATCCGATCGGGATGAGTGTGGTGTCGTTGGCTGCGTATTTAACGCCAGAAGACAACAGTACTTACATCATTTCTGTAGCTTAAGTCGTTTAGAAGTTATGGGCAGAATAACACAAAAAAAACAACGGTAAAATCATCTTTATTGAATATCTATATCTATTCTTTATTGAATTTCTTTTCAACGGAGCATCCGATCGGGATGAGTGTGGTGTCGTTGGCTGCGTATTTAACGCCTGAAGACAACAGTACTTACATCATTTCTGTAGCTTAAGTCGTTTAGAAGTTATGGGCAGAATAACACAAAAAAAACAACGGTAAGATCATCTTTATTGAATATCTATATCTATTCTTTATTGAATATCTTTTCAACGGAGCATCCGATCGGGGTGAGTGTGGTGTCGTTGGCTGCGTATTTAACGCCAGAAGACAACAGTACTTACATCATTTCTGTAGCTTAAGTCGTTTAGAAGTTATGGGCAGAATAACACAAAAAAAACAACGATAAAATCATCTTTATTGAATATCTTTTCAACGGAGCATCCGATCGGGATGAATGTGGTGTCGTTGGCTGCGTATTTAACGCCAGAAGACAACAGTACTTACATCATTTCTGTAGCTTAAGTCGTTTAGAAGTTATGGGCAGAATAACACAAAAAAAACAACGGTAAAATCATCTTTATTGAATATCTATATCTATTCTTTATTGAATATCTTTTCAACGGAGCATCCGATCGGGATGAATGTGGTGTCGTTGGCTGCGTATTTAACGCCAGAAGACAACAGTACTTACATCATTTCTGTAGCTTAAGTCGTTTAGAAGTTATGGGCAGAATAACACAAAAAAAACAACGGTAAAATCATCTTTATTGAATATCTATATCTATTCTTTATTGAATATCTTTTCAACGGAGCATCCGATCGGGATGAATGTGGTGTCGTTGGCTGCGTATTTAACGCCAGAAGACAACAGTACTTACATCATTTCTGTAGCTTAAGTCGTTTAGAAGTTATGGGCAGAATAACACAAAAAAAACAACGATAAAATCATCTTTATTTAATATCTTTTCAACGGAGCATCCGATCGGGATGAATGTGGTGTCGTTGGCTGCGTATTTAACGCCAGAAGACAACAGTACTTACATCATTTCTGTAGCTTAAGTCGTTTAGAAGTTATGGGCAGAATAACACAAAAAAACAACGATAAAATCATCTTTATTGAATATCTTTTCAACGGAGCATCCGATCGGGATGAATGTGGTGTCGTTGGCTGCGTATTTAACGCCAGAAGACAACAGTACTTACATCATTTCTGTAGCTTAAGTCGTTTAGAAGTTATGGGCAGAATAACACAAAAAAAACAACGATAAAATCATCTTTATTTAATATCTTTTCAACGGAGCATCCGATCGGGATAAATGTGGTGTCGTTGGCTGCGTATTTAACGCCAGAAGACAACAGTACTTACATCATTTCTGTAGCTTAAGTCGTTTAGAAGTTATGGGCAGAATAACACAAAAAAACAACGATAAAATCATCTTTATTGAATATCTATATCTATTCTTTATTGAATATCTTTTCAACGGAGCATCCGATCGGGATGAGTGTGGTGTCGTTGGCTGCGTATTTAACGCCAGAAGACAACAGTACTTACATCATTTCTGTAGCTTAAGTCGTTTAGAAGTTATGGGCAGAATAACACAAAAAAAACAACGATAAAATCATCTTTATTGAATATCTATATCTATTCTTTATTGAATATCTTTTCAACGGAGCATCCGATCGGGATGAATGTGGTGTCGTTGGCTGCGTATTTAACGCCAGAAGACAACAGCACTTACATAATTTCTGTAGCTTAAGTCGTTTAGAAGTTATGGGCAGAATAACACAAAAAAAACAACGATAAAATCATCTTTATTTAATATCTTTTCAACGGAGCATCCGATCGGGATGAATGTGGTGTCGTTGGCTGCGTATTTAACGCCAGAAAACAACAGTACTTACATCATTTCTGTAGCTTAAGTCGTTTAGAAGTTATGGGCAGAATAACACAAAAAAAACAACGGTAAGATCATCTTTATTGAATATCTATATCTATTCTTTATTGAATATCTTTTCAACGGAGCACCCGATCGGGATGAGTGTAGTGTCGTTGGCTGCGTATTTAACGCCAGAAGACAACAGTACTTACATCATTTCTGTAGCTTAAGTCGTTTAGAAGTTATGGGCAGAATAACACAAAAAAACAACGATAAAATCATCTTTATTGAATATCTTTTCAACGGAGCATCCGATCGGGATGAATGTGGTGTCGTTGGCTGCGTATTTAACGCCAGAAGACAACAGTACTTACATCATTTCTGTAGCTTAAGTCGTTTAGAAGTTATGGGCAGAATAACACAAAAAAAACAACGGTAAAATCATCTTTATTGAATATCTATATCTATTCTTTATTGAATATCTTTTCAACGGAGCATCCGATCGGGATGAATGTGGTGTCGTTGGCTGCGTATTTAACGCCAGAAGACAACAGTACTTACATCATTTCTGTAGCTTAAGTCGTTTAGAAGTTATGGGCAGAATAACACAAAAAAAACAACGATAAAATCATCTTTATTGAATATCTTTTCAACGGAGCATCCGATCGGGATGAATGTGGTGTCGTTGGCTGCGTATTTAACGCCAGAAGACAACAGTACTTACATCATTTCTGTAGCTTAAGTCGTTTAGAAGTTATGGGCAGAATAACACAAAAAAAACAACGATAAAATCATCTTTATTGAATATCTTTTCAACGGAGCATCCGATCGGGATGAATGTGGTGTCGTTGGCTGCGTATTTAACGCCAGAAGACAACAGTACTTACATCATTTCTGTAGCTTAAGTCGTTTAGAAGTTATGGGCAGAATAACACAAAAAAACAACGGTAAAATCATCTTTATTGAATATCTATATCTATTCTTTATTGAATATCTTTTCAACGGAGCATCCGATCGGGATGAATGTGGTGTCGTTGGCTGCGTATTTAACGCCAGAAGACAACAGTACTTACATCATTTCTGTAGCTTAAGCCGTTTAGAAGTTATGGGCAGAATAACACAAAAAAAACAACGATAAAATCATCTTTATTTAATATCTTTTCAACGGAGCATCCGATCGGGATGAATGTGGTGTCGTTGGCTGCGTATTTAACGCCAGAAAACAACAGTACTTACATCATTTCTGTAGCTTAAGTCTTTTAGAAGTTATGGGCAGAATAACACAAAAAAAACAACGGTAAAATCATCTTTATTGAATATCTATATCTATTCTTTATTGAATATCTTTTCAACGGAGCATCCGATCGGGATGAGTGTGGTGTCGTTGGCTGCATATTTAACGCCAGAAGACAACAGTACTTACATCATTTCTGTAGCTTAAGTCGTTTAGAAGTTATGGGCAGAATAACACAAAAAAAACAACGATATAATAATCTTTATTGAATATCTTTTCAACGGAGCATCCGATCGGGATGAATGTGGTGTCGTTGGCTGCGTATTTAACGCCAGAAGACGACAGTACTTACGTCATTTCTGTAGCTTAAGTCGTTTAGAAGTTATGGGCAGAATAACACAAAAAAAACAACGATAAAATCATCTTTATTGAATATCTTTTTAACGGAGCATCCGATCGGGATGAATGTGGTGTCGTTGGCTGCTTATTTAACGCCAGAAGACAACAGTACTTACATCATTTCTGTAGCTTAAGTCGTTTAGAAGTTATGGGCAGAATAACACAAAAAAAACAACGGTAAAATCATCTTTATTGAATATCTATATCTATTCTTTATTGAATATCTTTTCAACGGAGCATCCGATCGGGATGAATGTGATGTCGTTGGCTGCGTATTTAACGCCAGAAGACAACAGTACTTACATCATTTCTGTAGCTTAAGTCGTTTAGAAGTTATGGGCAGAATAACACAAAAAAAACAACGATAAAATCATCTTTATTGAATATCTTTTCAACGGAGCATCCGATCGGGATGAATGTGGTGTCGTTGGCTGCGAATTTAACGCCAGAAGACAACAGTACTTACATCATTTCTGTAGCTTAAGTCGTTTAGAAGTTATGGGCAGAATAACACAAAAAAAACAACGGTAAAATCATCTTTATTGAATATCTATATCTATTCTTTATTGAATATCTTTTCAACGGAGCATCCGATCGGGATGAGTGTGGTGTCGTTGGCTGCGTATTTAACGCCAGAAGACAACAGTACTTACACCATTTCTGTAGCTTAAGTCGTTTAGAAGTTATGGGCAGAATAACACAAAAAAAACAACGATAAAATCATCTTTATTGAATATCTTTTCAACGGAGCATCCGATCGGGATGAATGTGGTGTCGTTGGCTGCGTATTTAACGCCAGAAGACAACAGTACTTACATCATTTCTGTAGCTTAAGTCGTTTAGAAGTTATGGGCAGAATAACACAAAAAAAACAACGATAAAATCATCTTTATTTAATATCTTTTCAACGGAGCATCCGATCGGGATGAAGGTGGTGTCGTTGGCTGCGTATTTAACGCCAGAAAACGACAGTACTTACATCATGTCTGTAGCTTAAGTCGTTTAGAAGTTATAGGCAGAATAACACAAAAAAAACAACGGTAAGATCATCTTTATTGAATATCTATATCTATTCTTTATTGAATATCTTTTCAACGGAGCATCCGATCGGGATGAGTGTGGTGTCGTTGGCTGCGTATTTAACGCCAGAAGACAACAGTACTTACGTCATTTCTGTAGCTTAAGTCGTTTAGAAGTTATGGGCAGAATAACACAAAAAAAACAACGATAAAATCATCTTTATTGAATATCTTTTCAACGGAGCATCCGATCGGGATGAATGTGGTGTCGTTGGCTGCTTATTTAACGCCAGAAGACAACAGTACTTACATCATTTCTGTAGCTTAAGTCGTTTAGAAGTTATGGGCAGAATGACACAAAAAAAACAACGGTAAAATCATCTTTATTGAATATCTATATCTATTCTTTATTGAATATCTTTTCAACGGAGCATCCGATCGGGATGAATGTGATGTCGTTGGCTGCGTATTTAACGCCAGAAGACAACAGTACTTACATCATTTCTGTAGCTTAAGTCGTTTAGAAGTTATGGGCAGAATAACACAAAAAAACAACGATATAATAATCTTTATTGAATATCTTTTCAACGGAGCATCCGATCGGGATGAATGTGGTGTCGTTGGCTGCGTATTTAACGCCAGAAGACGACAGTACTTACGTCATTTCTGTAGCTTAAGTCGTTTAGAAGTTATGGGCAGAATAACACAAAAAAAACAACGATAAAATCATCTTTATTGAATATCTTTTCAACGGAGCATCCGATCGGGATGAATGTGGTGTCGTTGGCTGCTTATTTAACGCCAGAAGACAACAGTACTTACATCATTTCTGTAGCTTAAGTCGTTTAGAAGTTATGGGCAGAATAACACAAAAAAAACAACGGTAAAATCATCTTTATTGAATATCTATATCTATTCTTTATTGAATATCTTTTCAACGGAGCATCCGATCGGGATGAATGTGATGTCGTTGGCTGCGTATTTAACGCCAGAAGACAACAGTACTTACATCATTTCTGTAGCTTAAGTCGTTTAGAAGTTATGGGCAGAATAACACAAAAAAAACAACGATAAAATCATCTTTATTGAATATCTTTTCAACGGAGCATCCGATCGGGATGAATGTGGTGTCGTTGGCTGCGAATTTAACGCCAGAAGACAACAGTACTTACATCATTTCTGTAGCTTAAGTCGTTTAGAAGTTATGGGCAGAATAACACAAAAAAAACAACGGTAAAATCATCTTTATTGAATATCTATATCTATTCTTTATTGAATATCTTTTCAACGGAGCATCCGATCGGGATGAGTGTGGTGTCGTTGGCTGCGTATTTAACGCCAGAAGACAACAGTACTTACATCATTTCTGTAGCTTAAGTCGTTTAGAAGTTATGGGCAGAATAACACAAAAAAAACAACGATAAAATCATCTTTATTGAATATCTTTTCAACGGAGCATCCGATCGGGATGAATGTGGTGTCGTTGGCTGCGTATTTAACGCCAGAAGACAACAGTACTTACATCATTTCTGTAGCTTAAGTCGTTTAGAAGTTATGGGCAGAATAACACAAAAAAAACAACGATAAAATCATCTTTATTGAATATCTTTTCAACGGAGCATCCGATCGGGATGAATGTGGTGTCGTTGGCTGCGTATTTAACGCCAGAAGACAACAGTACTTACATCATTTCTGTAGCTTAAGCCGTTTAGAAGTTATGGGCAGAATAACACAAAAAAAACAACGATAAAATCATATTTATTTAATATCTTTTCAACGGAGCATCCGATCGGGATGAATGTGGTGTCGTTGGCTGCGTATTTAACGCCAGAAAACAACAGTACTTACATCATTTCTGTAGCTTAAGTCGTTTAGAAGTTATGGGCAGAATAACACAAAAAAAACAACGGTAAGATCATCTTTATTGAATATCTATATCTATTCTTTATTGAATATCTTTTCAACGGAGCATCCGATCGGGATGAGTGTGGTGTCGTTGGCTGCGTATTTAACGCCAGAAGACAACAGTACTTACATCATTTCTGTAGCTTAAGTCGTTTAGAAGTTATGGGCAGAATAACACAAAAAAAACAACGATATAATAATCTTTATTGAATATCTTTTCAACGGAGCATCCGATCGGGATGAATGTGGTGTCGTTGGCTGCGTATTTAACGCCAGAAGACAACAGTACTTACGTCATTTCTGTAGCTTAAGTCGTTTAGAAGTTATGGGCAGAATAACACAAAAAAAACAACGGTAAAATCATCTTTATTGAATATCTATATCTATTCTTTATTGAATATCTTTTCAACGGAGCATCCGATCGGGATGAATGTGGTGTCGTTGGCTGCGTATTTAACGCCAGAAGACAACAGTACTTACATCATTTCTGTAGCTTAAGTCGTTTAGAAGTTATGGGCAGAATAACACAAAAAAAACAACGATAAAATCATCTTTATTTAATATCTTTTCAACGGAGCATCCGATCGGGATGAAGGTGGTGTCGTTGGCTGCGTATTTAACGCCAGAAAACGACAGTACTTACATCATGTCTGTAGCTTAAGTCGTTTAGAAGTTATAGGCAGAATAACACAAAAAAAACAACGGTAAGATCATCTTTATTGAATATCTATATCTATTCTTTATTGAATATCTTTTCAACGGAGCATCCGATCGGGATGAGTGTGGTGTCGTTGGCTGCGTATTTAACGCCAGAAGACAACAGTACTTACATCATTTCTGTAGCTTAAGTCGTTTAGAAGTTATGGGCAGAATAACACAAAAAAAACAACGATAAAATCATCTTTATTTAATATCTTTTCAACGGAGCATCCGATCGGGATGAATGTGGTGTCGTTGGCTGCGTATTTAACGCCAGAAAACAACAGTACTTACATCATTTCTGTAGCTTAAGTTGTTTAGAAGTTATGGGCAGAATAACACAAAAAAAACAACGGTAAGATCATCTTTATTGAATATCTATATCTATTCTTTATTGAATATCTTTTCAACGGAGCATCCGATCGGGATGAGTGTGGTGTCGTTGGCTGCGTATTTAACGCCAAAAGACAACAGTACTTACATCATTTCTGTAGCTTAAGTCGTTTAGAAGTTATGGGCAGAATAACACAAAAAAAACAACGATAAAATCATCTTTATTGAATATCTTTTCAACGGAGCATCCGATCGGGATGAATGTGGTGTCGTTGGCTGCGTATTTAACGCCAGAAGACAACAGTACTTACATCATTTCTGTAGCTTAAGTCGTTTAGAAGTTATGGGCAGAATAACACAAAAAAAACAACGGTAAAATCATCTTTATTGAATATCTATATCTATTCTTTATTGAATATCTTTTCAACGGAGCATCCGATCGGGATGAATGTGATGTCGTTGGCTGCGTATTTAACGCCAGAAGACAACAGTACTTACATCATTTCTGTAGCTTAAGTCGTTTAGAAGTTATGGGCAGAATAACACAAAAAAAACAACGATAAAATCATCTTTATTTAATATCTTTTCAACGGAGCATCCGATCGGGATGAATGTGGTGTCGTTGGCTGCGTATTTAACGCCAGAAAACAACAGTACTTACATCATTTCTGTAGCTTAAGTTGTTTTAGAAGTTATGGGCAGAATAACACAAAAAAAACAACGGTAAGATCATCTTTATTGAATATCTATATCTATTCTTTATTGAATATCTTTTCAACGGAGCATCCGATCGGGATGAGTGTGGTGTCGTTGGCTGCGTATTTAACGCCAGAAGACAACAGTACTTACATCATTTCTGTAGCTTAAGTCGTTTAGAAGTTATGGGCAGAATAACACAAAAAAAACAACGATAAAATCATCTTTATTGAATATCTTTTCAACGGAGCATCCGATCGGGATGAGTGTGGTGTCGTTGGCTGCGTATTTAACGCCAGAAGACAACAGTACTTACATCATTTCTGTAGCTTAAGTCGTTTAGAAGTTATGGGCAGAATAACACAAAAAAAAACAACGATAAAATCATCTTTATTGAATATCTTTTCAACGGAGCATCCGATCGGGATGAGTGTGGTGTCGTTGGCTGCGTATTTAACGCCAGAAGACAACAGTACTTACATCATTTCTGTAGCTTAAGTCGTTTAGAAGTTATGGGCAGAATAACACAAAAAAAACAACGATAAAATCATCTTTATTGAATATCTTTTCAACGGAGCATCCGATCGGGATGAATGTGGTGTCGTTGGCTGCGTATTTAACGCCAGAAGACAACAGTACTTACATCATTTCTGTAGCTTAAGTCGTTTAGAAGTTATGGGCAGAATAACACAAAAAAAACAACGGTAAGATCATCTTTATTGAATATCTATATCTATTCTTTATTGAATATCTTTTCAACGGAGCATCCGATCGGGATGAGTGTGGTGTCGTTGGCTGCGTATTTAACGCCAGAAGACAACAGTACTTACATCATTTCTGTAGCTTAAGTCGTTTAGAAGTTATGGGCAGAATAACACAAAAAAAACAACGATAAAATCATCTTTATTGAATATCTTTTCAACGGAGCATCCGATCGGGATGAATGTGGTGTCGTTGGCTGCGTATTTAACGCCAGAAGACAACAGTACTTACATCATTTCTGTAGCTTAAGTCGTTTAGAAGTTATGGGCAGAATAACACAAAAAAAACAACGGTAAAATCATCTTTATTGAATATCTATATCTATTCTTTATTGAATATCTTTTCAACGGAGCATCCGATCGGGATGAATGTGGTGTCGTTGGCTGCGTATTTAACGCCAGAAGACAACAGTACTTATATCATTTCTGTAGCTTAAGTCGTTTAGAAGTTATGGGCAGAATAACACAAAAAAAACAACGATAAAATCATCTTTATTTAATATCTTTTCAACGGAGCATCCGATCGGGATGAATGTGGTGTCGTTGGCTGCGTATTTAACGCCAGAAAACAACAGTACTTACATCATTTCTGTAGCTTAAGTCGTTTAGAAGTTATGGGCAGAATAACACAAAAAAAACAACGGTATATTGAATATCTTTTCAACGGAGCATCCGATCGGGATGAGTGTGGTGTCGTTGGCTGCGTATTTAACGCCAGAAGACAACAGTACTTACATCATTTCTGTAGCTTAAGTCGTTTAGAAGTTATGGGCAGAATAACACAAAAAAAACAACGATAAAATCATCTTTATTGAATATCTTTTAAACGGAGCATCCGATCGGGATGAATGTGGTGTCGTTGGCTGCGTATTTAACGCCAGAAGACAACAGTACTTACATCATTTCTGTAGCTTAAGTCGTTTAGAAGTTATGGGCAGAATAACACAAAAAAAACAACGGTAAGATCATCTTTATTGAATATCTATATCTATTCTTTATTGAATATCTTTTCAACGGAGCATCCGATCGGGATGAGTGTGGTGTCGTTGGCTGCGTATTTAACGCCAGAAGACAACAGTACTTACATCATTTCTGTAGCTTAAGTCGTTTAGAAGTTATGGGCAGAATAACACAAAAAAAACAACGATAAAATCATCTTTATTGAATATCTATATCTATTCTTTATTGAATATCTTTTCAACGGAGCATCCGATCGGGATGAATGTGATGTCGTTGGCTGCGTATTTAACGCCAGAAGACAACAGTACTTACATCATTTCTGTAGCTTAAGTCGTTTAGAAGTTATGGGCAGAATAACACAAAAAAAACAACGATAAAATCATCTTTATTTAATATCTTTTCAACGGAGCATCCGATCGGGATGAATGTGGTGTCGTTGGCTGCGTATTTAACGCCAGAAAACAACAGTACTTACATCATTTCTGTAGCTTAAGTCGTTTAGAAATTATGGGCAGAATAACACAAAAAAAACAACGATAAAATCATCTTTATTGAATATCTTTTTAACGGAGCATCCGATCGGGATGAATGTGGTGTCGTTGGCTGCGTATTTAACGCCAGAAGACAACAGTACTTACATCATTTCTGTAGCTTAAGTCGTTTAGAAGTTATGGGCAGAATAACACAAAAAAAACAACGGTAAGATCATCTTTATTGAATATCTATATCTATTCTTTATTGAATATCTTTTCAACGGAGCATCCGATCGGGATGAGTGTGGTGTCGGTGGCTGCGTATTTAACGCCAGAAGACAACAGTACTTACATCATTTCTGTAGCTTAAGTCGTTTAGAAGTTATGGGCAGAATAACACAAAAAAAACAACGATAAAATCATCTTTATTGAATATCTTTTCAACGGAGCATCCGATCGGGATGAATGTGGTGTCGTTGGCTGCGTATTTAACGCCAGAAGACAACAGTACTTACATCATTTCTGTAGCTTAAGTCGTTTAGAAGTTATGGGCAGAATAACACAAAAAAAACAACGGTAAAATCATCTTTATTGAATATCTATATCTATTCTTTATTGAATATCTTTTCAACGGAGCATCCGATCGGGATGAGTGTGGTGTCGTTGGCTGCGTATTTAACGCCAGAAGACAACCGTACTTACATCATTTCTGTAGCTTAAGTCGTTTAGAAGTTATGGGCAGAATAACACAAAAAAAACAACGATAAAATCATCTTTATTGAATATCTTTTCAACGGAGCATCCGATCGGGATGAATGTGGTGTCGTTGGCTGCGTATTTAATGCCAGAAGACAACAGTACTTATATCATTTCTGTAGCTTAAGTCGTTTAGAAGTTATGGGCAGAATAACACAAAAAAAACAACGATAAAATCATCTTTATTTAATATCTTTTCAACGGAGCATCCGATCGGGATGAATGTGGTGTCGTTGGCTGCGTATTTAACGCCAGAAAACAACAGTACTTACATCATTTCTGTAGCTTAAGTCGTTTAGAAGTTATGGGCAGAATAACACAAAAAAAACAACGATAAAATCATCTTTATTGAATATCTTTTTAACGGAGCATCCGATCGGGATGAATGTGGTGTCGTTGGCTGCGTATTTAACGCCAGAAGACAACAGTACTTACATCATTTCTGTAGCTTAAGTCGTTTAGAAGTTATGGGCAGAATAACACAAAAAAAACAACGGTAAGATCATCTTTATTGAATATCTATATCTATTCTTTATTGAATATCTTTTCAACGGAGCATCCGATCGGGATGAGTGTGGTGTCGGTGGCTGCGTATTTAACGCCAGAAGACAACAGTACTTACATCATTTCTGTAGCTTAAGTCGTTTAGAAGTTATGGGCAGAATAACACAAAAAAAACAACGATAAAATCATCTTTATTGAATATCTTTTCAACGGAGCATCCGATCGGGATGAATGTGGTGTCGTTGGCTGCGTATTTAACGCCAGAAGACAACAGTACTTACATCATTTCTGTAGCTTAAGTCGTTTAGAAGTTATGGGCAAAATAACACAAAAAAAACAACGATAAAATCATCTTTATTGAATATCTATATCTATTCTTTATTGAATATCTTTTCAACGGAGCATCCGATCGGGATGAATGTGATGTCGTTGGCTGCGTAATTAACGCCAGAAGACAACAATACTTACATCATTTCTGTAGCTTAAGTCGTTTAGAAGTTATGGGCAGAATAACACAAAAAAAACAACGATAAAATCATCTTTATTGAATATCTTTTCAACGGAGCATCCGATCGGGATGAATGTGGTGTCGTTGGCTGCGTATTTAACGCCAGAAGACAACAGTACTTACATCATTTCTGTAGCTTAAGTCGTTTAGAAGTTATGGGCAGAATAACACAAAAAAAACAACGGTAAAATCATCTTTATTGAATATCTATATCTATTCTTTATTGAATATCTTTTCAACGGAGCATCCGATCGGGATGAATGTGATGTCGTTGGCTGCGTATTTAACGCCAGAAGACAACAGTACTTACATCATTTCTGTAGCTTAAGTCGTTTAGAAGTTATGGGCAGAATAACACAAAAAAAACAACGATAAAATCATCTTTATTTAATATCTTTTCAACGGAGCATCCGATCGGGATGAATGTGGTGTCGTTGGCTGCGTATTTAACGCCAGAAAACAACAGTACTTACATCATTTCTGTAGCTTAAGTCGTTTAGAAGTTATGGGCAGAATAACACAAAAAAAACAACGGTAAGATCATCTTTATTGAATATCTATATCTATTCTTTATTGAATATCTTTTCAACGGAGCATCCGATCGGGATGAGTGTGGTGTCGTTGGCTGCGTATTTAACGCCAGAAGACAACAGTACTTACATCATTTCTGTAGCTTAAGTCGTTTAGAAGTTATGGGCAGAATAACACAAAAAAAACAACGATAAAATCATCTTTATTGAATATCTTTTCAACGGAGCATCCGATCGGGATGAATGTGGTGTCGTTGGCTGCGTATTTAACGCCAGAAGACAACAGTACTTACATCATTTCTGTAGCTTAAGTCGTTTAGAAGTTATGGGCAGAATAACACAAAAAAAACAACGGTAAGATCATCTTTATTGAATATCTATATCTATTCTTTATTGAATATCTTTTCAACGGAGCATCCGATCGGGATGAATGTGGTGTCGTTGGCTGCGTATTTAACGCCAGAAGACAACAGTACTTATATCATTTCTGTAGCTTAAGTCGTTTAGAAGTTATGGGCAGAATAACACAAAAAAAACAACGATAAAATCATCTTTATTTAATATCTTTTCAACGGAGCATCCGATCGGGATGAATGTGGTGTCGTTGGCTGCGTATTTAACGCCAGAAAACAACAGTACTTACATCATTTCTGTAGCTTAAGTCGTTTAGAAGTTATGGGCAGAATAACACAAAAAAAACAACGGTATATTGAATATCTTTTCAACGGAGCATCCGATCGGGATGAGTGTGGTGTCGTTGGCTGCGTATTTAACGCCAGAAGACAACAGTACTTACATCATTTCTGTAGCTTAAGTTGTTTAGAAGTTATGGGCAGAATAACACAAAAAAAACAACGATAAAATCATCTTTATTGAATATCTTTTTAACGGAGCATCCGATCGGGATGAATGTGGTGTCGTTGGCTGCGTATTTAACGCCAGAAGACAACAGTACTTACATCATTTCTGTAGCTTAAGTCGTTTAGAAGTTATGGGCAGAATAACACAAAAAAAACAACGGTAAGATCATCTTTATTGAATATCTATATCTATTCTTTATTGAATATCTTTTCAACGGAGCATCCGATCGGGATGAGTGTGGTGTCGGTGGCTGCGTATTTAACGCCAGAAGACAACAGTACTTACATCATTTCTGTACCTTAAGTCGTTTAGAAGTTATGGGCAGAATAACACAAAAAAAACAACGATAAAATCATCTTTATTGAATATCTATATCTATTCTTTATTGAATATCTTTTCAACGGAGCATCCGATCGGGATGAATGTGATGTCGTTGGCTGCGTATTTAACGCCAGAAGACAACAGTACTTACATCATTTCTGTAGCTTAAGTCGTTTAGAAGTTATGGGCAGAATAACACAAAAAAAACAACGATAAAATCATCTTTATTTAATATCTTTTCAACGGAGCATCCGATCGGGATGAATGTGGTGTCGTTGGCTGCGTATTTAACGCCAGAAAACAACAGTACTTACATCATTTCTGTAGCTTAAGTCGTTTAGAAGTTATGGGCAGAATAACACAAAAAAAACAACGGTAAGATCATCTTTATTGAATATCTATATCTATTCTTTATTGAATATCTTTTCAACGGAGCATCCGATCGGGATGAGTGTGGTGTCGTTGGCTGCGTATTTAACGCCAGAAGACAACAGTACTTACATCATTTCTGTAGCTTAAGTCGTTTAGAAGTTATGGGCAGAATAACACAAAAAAAACAACGATAAAATCATCTTTATTGAATATCTTTTCAACGGAGCATCCGATCGGGATGAATGTGGTGTCGTTGGCTGCATATTTAACGCCAGAAAACAACAGTACTTACATCATTTCTGTAGCTTAAGTCGTTTAGAAGTTATGGGCAGAATAACACAAAAAAAACAACGGTATATTGAATATCTTTTCAACGGAGCATCCGATCGGGATGAGTGTGGTGTCGTTGGCTGCGTATTTAACGCCAGAAGACAACAGTACTTACATCATTTCTGTAGCTTAAGTTGTTTAGAAGTTATGGGCAGAATAACACAAAAAAAACAACGATAAAATCATCTTTATTGAATATCTTTTTAACGGAGCATCCGATCGGGATGAATGTGGTGTCGTTGGCTGCGTATTTAACGCCAGAAGACAACAGTACTTACATCATTTCTGTAGCTTAAGTCGTTTAGAAGTTATGGGCAGAATAACACAAAAAAAACAACGGTAAGATCATCTTTATTGAATATCTATATCTATTCTTTATTGAATATCTTTTCAACGGAGCATCCGATCGGGATGAGTGTGGTGTCGTTGGCTGCGTATTTAACGCCAGAAGACAACAGTACTTACATTATTTCTGTAGCTTAAGTCGTTTAGAAGTTATGGGCAGAATAACACAAAAAAAACAACGATAAAATCATCTTTATTAAATATCTTTTCAACGGAGCATCCGATCGGGATGAATGTGGTGTCGTTGGCTGCGTATTTAACGCCAGAAGACAACAGTACTTACATCATTTCTGTAGCTTAAGTCGTTTAGAAGTTATGGGCAGAATAACACAAAAAAAACAACGGTAAAATCATCTTTATTGAATATCTTTTTAACGGAGCATCCGATCGGGATGAATGTGGTGTCGTTGGCTGCGTATTTAACGCCAGAAGACAACAGTACTTACATCATTTCTGTAGCTTAAGTCGTTTAGAAGTTATGGGCAGAATAACACAAAAAAAACAACGGTAAGATCATCTTTATTGAATATCTATATCTATTCTTTATTGAATATCTTTTCAACGGAGCATCCGATCGGGATGAGTGTGGTGTCGTTGGCTGCGTATTTAACGCCAGAAGACAACAGTACTTACATCATTTCTGTAGCTTAAGTCGTTTAGAAGTTATGGGCAGAATAACACAAAAAAAACAACGATAAAATCATCTTTATTGAATATCTTTTCAACGGAGCATCCGATCGGGATGAATGTGGTGTCGTTGGCTGCGTATTTAACGCCAGAAGACAACAGTGCTTACATCATTTCTGTACCTTAAGTCGTTTAGAAGTTATGGGCAGAATAACACAAAAAAAACAACGGTAAAATCATCTTTATTGAATATCTATATCTATTCTTTATTGAATATCTTTTCAACGGAGCATCCTATCGGGATGAATGTAGTGTCGTTGGCTGCGTATTTAACGCCAGAAGACAACAGTACTTATATCATTTCTGTAGCTTAAGTCGTTTAGAAGTTATGGGCAGAATAACACAAAAAAAACAACGATAAAATCATCTTTATTTAATATCTTTTCAACGGAGCATCTGATCGGGATGAATGTGATGTCGTTGGCTGCGTATTTAACGCCAGAAGACAACAGTACTTACATCATTTCTGTAGCTTAAGTCGTTTAGAAGTTATGGGCAGAATAACACAAAAAAAACAACGGTAAAATCATCTTTATTGAATATCTTTTCAACGGAGCATCCGATCGGGATGAATGTGGTGTCGTTGGCTGCGTATTTAACGCCAGAAGACAACAGTACTTACATCATTTCTGTACCTTAAGTCGTTTAGAAGTTATGGGCAGAATAACACAAAAAAAACAACGGTAAGATCATCTTTATTGAATATCTATATCTATTCTTTATTGAATATCTTTTCAACGGAGCATCCGATCGGGATGAGTGTGGTGTCGTTGGCTGCGTATTTAACGCCAGAAGACAACAGTACTTACATCATTTCTGTAGCTTAAGTCGTTTAGAAGTTATGGGCAGAATAACACAAAAAAAACAACGATAAAATCATCTTTATTGAATATCTTTTCAACGGAGCATCCGATCGGGATGAATGTGGTGTCGTTGGCTGCGTATTTAACGCCAGAAGACAACAGTACTTACATCATTTCTGTACCTTAAGTCGTTTAGAAGTTATGGGCAGAATAACACAAAAAAAACAACGGTAAAATCATCTTTATTGAATATCTATATCTATTCTTTATTGAATATCTTTTCAACGGAGCATCCGATCGGGATGAATGTGGTGTCGTTGGCTGCGTATTTAACGCCAGAAGACAACAGCACTTATATCATTTCTGTAGCTTAAGTCGTTTAGAAGTTATGGGCAGAATAACACAAAAAAAACAACGATAAAATCATCTTTATTTAATATCTTTTCAACGGAGCATCCGATCGGGATGAGTGTGATGTCGTTGGCTGCGTATTTAACGCCAGAAGACAACAGTACTTACATCATTTCTGTAGCTTAAGTCGTTTAGAAGTTATGGGCAGAATAACACAAAAAAAACAACGATAAAATCATCTTTATTTAATATCTTTTCAACGGAGCATCCGATCGGGATGAATGTGGTGTCGTTGGCTGCGTATTTAACGCCAGAAAACAACAGTACTTACATCATTTCTGTAGCTTAAGTCGTTTAGAAGTTATGGGCAGAATAACACAAAAAAAACAACGGTAAGATCATCTTTATTGAATATCTATATCTATTCTTTATTGAATATCTTTTCAACGGAGCATCCGATCGGGATGAGTGTGGTGTCGTTGGCTGCGTATTTAACGCCAGAAGACAACAGTACTTACATCATTTCTGTAGCTTAAGTCGTTTAGAAGTTATGGGCAGAATAACACAAAAAAAACAACGATAAAATCATCTTTATTGAATATCTTTTCAACGGAGCATCCGATCGGGATGAATGTGGTGTCGTTGGCTGCGTATTTAACGCCAGAAGACAACAGTACTTACATAATTTCTATAGCTTAAGTCGTTTAGAAGTTATGGGCAGAATAACACAAAAAAAACAACGGTAAAATCATCTTTATTGAATATCTATATCTATTCTTTATTGAATATCTTTTCAACGGAGCATCCGATCGGGATGAGTGTGGTGTCGTTGGCTGCGTATTTAACGCCAGAAGACAACAGTACTTACATCATTTCTGTAGCTTAAGTCGTTTAGAAGTTATGGGCAGAATAACACAAAAAAAACAACGATAAAATCATCTTTATTTAATATCTTTTCAACGGAGCATCCGATCGGGATGAAGGTGGTGTCGTTGGCTGCATATTTAACGCCAGAAAAAAACAGTACTTACATCATTTCTGTAGCTTAAGTCGTTTAGAAGTTATAGGCAGAATAACACAAAAAAAACAACGGTAAGATCATCTTTATTGAATATCTATATCTATTCTTTATTGAATATCTTTTCAACGGAGCATCCGATCGGGATGAGTGTGGTGTCGTTGGCTGCGTATTTAACGCCAGAAGACAACAGTACTTACATCATTTCTGTAGCTTAAGTCGTTTAGAAGTTATGGGCAGAATAACACAAAAAAAACAACGATAAAATCATCTTTATTGAATATCTTTTCAACGGAGCATCCGATCGGGATGAATGTGGTGTCGTTGGCTGCGTATTTAACGCCAGAAGACAACAGTACTTACATCATTTCTGTAGCTTAAGTCGTTTAGAAGTTATGGGCAGAATAACACAAAAAAAACAACGGTAAAATCATCTTTATTGAATATCTATATCTATTCTTTATTGAATATCTTTTCAACGGAGCATCCGATCGGGATGAATGTGATGTCGTTGGCTGCGTATTTAACGCCAGAAGACAACAGTACTTACATCATTTCTGTAGCTTAAGTCGTTTAGAAGTTATGGGCAGAATAACACAAAAAAAACAACGATAAAATCATCTTTATTTAATATCTTTTCAACGGAGCATCCGATCGGGATGAATGTGGTGTCGTTGGCTGCGTATTTAACGCCAGAAAACAACAGTACTTACATCATTTCTGTAGCTTAAGTCGTTTAGAAGTTATGGGCAGAATAACACAAAAAAAAACGGTAAGATCATCTTTATTGAATATCTATATCTATTCTTTATTGAATATCTTTTCAACGGAGCATCCGATCGGGATGAGTGTGGTGTCGTTGGCTGCGTATTTAACGCCAGAAGACAACAGTACTTACATCATTTCTGTAGCTTAAGTCGTTTAGAAGTTATGGGCAGAATAACACAAAAAAAACAACGATAAAATCATCTTTATTTAATATCTTTTCAACGGAGCATCCGATCGGGATGAATGTGGTGTCGTTGGCTGCGTATTTAACGCCAGAAGACAACAGTACTTACATCATTTCTGTAGCTTAAGTCGTTTAGAAGTTATGGGCAGAATAACACAAAAAAAACAACGGTAAGATCATCTTTATTGAATATCTATATCTATTCTTTATTGAATATCTTTTCAACGGAGCATCCGATCGGGATGAATGTGGTGTCGTTGGCTGCGTATTTAACGCCAGAAGACAACAGTACTTATATCATTTCTGTAGCTTAAGTCGTTTAGAAGTTATGGGCAGAATAACACAAAAAAAACAACGATAAAATCATCTTTATTTAATATCTTTTCAACGGAGCATCCGATCGGGATGAATGTGGTGTCGTTGGCTGCGTATTTAACGCCAGAAAACAACAGTACTTACATCATTTCTGTAGCTTAAGTCGTTTAGAAGTTATGGGCAGAATAACACAAAAAAAACAACGGTATATTGAATATCTTTTCAACGGAGCATCCGATCGGGATGAGTGTGGTGTCGTTGGCTGCGTATTTAACGCCAGAAGACAACAGTACTTACATCATTTCTGTAGCTTAAGTTGTTTAGAAGTTATGGGCAGAATAACACAAAAAAAACAACGATAAAATCATCTTTATTGAATATCTTTTTAACGGAGCATCCGATCGGGATGAATGTGGTGTCGTTGGCTGCGTATTTAACGCCAGAAGACAACAGTACTTACATCATTTCTGTAGCTTAAGTCGTTTAGAAGTTATGGGCAGAATAACACAAAAAAAACAACGGTAAGATCATCTTTATTGAATATCTATATCTATTCTTTATTGAATATCTTTTCAACGGAGCATCCGATCGGGATGAGTGTGGTGTCGGTGGCTGCGTATTTAACGCCAGAAGACAACAGTACTTACATCATTTCTGTACCTTAAGTCGTTTAGAAGTTATGGGCAGAATAACACAAAAAAAACAACGATAAAATCATCTTTATTGAATATCTATATCTATTCTTTATTGAATATCTTTTCAACGGAGCATCCGATCGGGATGAATGTGATGTCGTTGGCTGCGTATTTAACGCCAGAAGACAACAGTACTTACATCATTTCTGTAGCTTAAGTCGTTTAGAAGTTATGGGCAGAATAACACAAAAAAAACAACGATAAAATCATCTTTATTTAATATCTTTTCAACGGAGCATCCGATCGGGATGAATGTGGTGTCGTTGGCTGCGTATTTAACGCCAGAAAACAACAGTACTTACATCATTTCTGTAGCTTAAGTCGTTTAGAAGTTATGGGCAGAATAACACAAAAAAAACAACGGTAAGATCATCTTTATTGAATATCTATATCTATTCTTTATTGAATATCTTTTCAACGGAGCATCCGATCGGGATGAGTGTGGTGTCGTTGGCTGCGTATTTAACGCCAGAAGACAACAGTACTTACATCATTTCTGTAGCTTAAGTCGTTTAGAAGTTATGGGCAGAATAACACAAAAAAAACAACGATAAAATCATCTTTATTGAATATCTTTTCAACGGAGCATCCGATCGGGATGAATGTGGTGTCGTTGGCTGCATATTTAACGCCAGAAAACAACAGTACTTACATCATTTCTGTAGCTTAAGTCGTTTAGAAGTTATGGGCAGAATAACACAAAAAAAACAACGGTATATTGAATATCTTTTCAACGGAGCATCCGATCGGGATGAGTGTGGTGTCGTTGGCTGCGTATTTAACGCCAGAAGACAACAGTACTTACATCATTTCTGTAGCTTAAGTTGTTTAGAAGTTATGGGCAGAATAACACAAAAAAAACAACGATAAAATCATCTTTATTGAATATCTTTTTAACGGAGCATCCGATCGGGATGAATGTGGTGTCGTTGGCTGCGTATTTAACGCCAGAAGACAACAGTACTTACATCATTTCTGTAGCTTAAGTCGTTTAGAAGTTATGGGCAGAATAACACAAAAAAAACAACGGTAAGATCATCTTTATTGAATATCTATATCTATTCTTTATTGAATATCTTTTCAACGGAGCATCCGATCGGGATGAGTGTGGTGTCGTTGGCTGCGTATTTAACGCCAGAAGACAACAGTACTTACATTATTTCTGTAGCTTAAGTCGTTTAGAAGTTATGGGCAGAATAACACAAAAAAAACAACGATAAAATCATCTTTATTAAATATCTTTTCAACGGAGCATCCGATCGGGATGAATGTGGTGTCGTTGGCTGCGTATTTAACGCCAGAAGACAACAGTACTTACATCATTTCTGTAGCTTAAGTCGTTTAGAAGTTATGGGCAGAATAACACAAAAAAAACAACGGTAAAATCATCTTTATTGAATATCTTTTTAACGGAGCATCCGATCGGGATGAATGTGGTGTCGTTGGCTGCGTATTTAACGCCAGAAGACAACAGTACTTACATCATTTCTGTAGCTTAAGTCGTTTAGAAGTTATGGGCAGAATAACACAAAAAAAACAACGGTAAGATCATCTTTATTGAATATCTATATCTATTCTTTATTGAATATCTTTTCAACGGAGCATCCGATCGGGATGAGTGTGGTGTCGTTGGCTGCGTATTTAACGCCAGAAGACAACAGTACTTACATCATTTCTGTAGCTTAAGTCGTTTAGAAGTTATGGGCAGAATAACACAAAAAAAACAACGATAAAATCATCTTTATTGAATATCTTTTCAACGGAGCATCCGATCGGGATGAATGTGGTGTCGTTGGCTGCGTATTTAACGCCAGAAGACAACAGTGCTTACATCATTTCTGTACCTTAAGTCGTTTAGAAGTTATGGGCAGAATAACACAAAAAAAACAACGGTAAAATCATCTTTATTGAATATCTATGTCTATTCTTTATTGAATATCTTTTCAACGGAGCATCCGATCGGGATGAGTGTGGTGTCGTTGGCTGCGTATTTAACGCCAGAAGACAACAGTACTTACATCATTTCTGTAGCTTAAGTCGTTTAGAAGTTATGGGCAGAATAACACAAAAAAAACAACGATAAAATCATCTTTATTGAATATCTTTTCAACGGAGCATCCGATCGGGATGAATGTGGTGTCGTTGGCTGCGTATTTAACGCCAGAAGACAACAGTACTTACATCATTTCTGTACCTTAAGTCGTTTAGAAGTTATGGGCAGAATAACACAAAAAAAACAACGGTAAAATCATCTTTATTGAATATCTATATCTATTCTTTATTGAATATCTTTTCAACGGAGCATCCGATCGGGATGAATGTGGTGTCGTTGGCTGCGTATTTAACGCCAGAAGACAACAGCACTTATATCATTTCTGTAGCTTAAGTCGTTTAGAAGTTATGGGCAGAATAACACAAAAAAAACAACGATAAAATCATCTTTATTTAATATCTTTTCAACGGAGCATCCGATCGGGATGAGTGTGATGTCGTTGGCTGCGTATTTAACGCCAGAAGACAACAGTACTTACATCATTTCTGTAGCTTAAGTCGTTTAGAAGTTATGGGCAGAATAACACAAAAAAACAACGATAAAATCATCTTTATTTAATATCTTTTCAACGGAGCATCCGATCGGGATGAATGTGGTGTCGTTGGCTGCGTATTTAACGCCAGAAAACAACAGTACTTACATCATTTCTGTAGCTTAAGTCGTTTAGAAGTTATGGGCAGAATAACACAAAAAAAACAACGGTAAGATCATCTTTATTGAATATCTATATCTATTCTTTATTGAATATCTTTTCAACGGAGCATCCGATCGGGATGAGTGTGGTGTCGTTGGCTGCGTATTTAACGCCAGAAGACAACAGTACTTACATCATTTCTGTAGCTTAAGTCGTTTAGAAGTTATGGGCAGAATAACACAAAAAAAACAACGATAAAATCATCTTTATTGAATATCTTTTCAACGGAGCATCCGATCGGGATGAATGTGGTGTCGTTGGCTGCGTATTTAACGCCAGAAGACAACAGTACTTACATAATTTCTATAGCTTAAGTCGTTTAGAAGTTATGGGCAGAATAACACAAAAAAAACAACGGTAAAATCATCTTTATTGAATATCTATATCTATTCTTTATTGAATATCTTTTCAACGGAGCATCCGATCGGGATGAGTGTGGTGTCGTTGGCTGCGTATTTAACGCCAGAAGACAACAGTACTTACATCATTTCTGTAGCTTAAGTCGTTTAGAAGTTATGGGCAGAATAACACAAAAAAAACAACGATAAAATCATCTTTATTTAATATCTTTTCAACGGAGCATCCGATCGGGATGAAGGTGGTGTCGTTGGCTGCATATTTAACGCCAGAAAAAACCAGTACTTACATCATTTCTGTAGCTTAAGTCGTTTAGAAGTTATAGGCAGAATAACACAAAAAAAACAACGGTAAGATCATCTTTATTGAATATCTATATCTATTCTTTATTGAATATCTTTTCAACGGAGCATCCGATCGGGATGAGTGTGGTGTCGTTGGCTGCGTATTTAACGCCAGAAGACAACAGTACTTACATCATTTCTGTAGCTTAAGTCGTTTAGAAGTTATGGGCAGAATAACACAAAAAAAACAACGATAAAATCATCTTTATTTAATATCTTTTCAACGGAGCATCCGATCGGGATGAATGTGGTGTCGTTGGCTGCGTATTTAACGCCAGAAAACAACAGTACTTACATCATTTCTGTAGCTTAAGTCGTTTAGAAGTCATGGGCAGAATAACACAAAAACGAGAAAGAAAGCTAACTTCGGTAAACCGAAGTTGGTATACCCTTGCAGTCTGCAATTGGATCATTGAAAATCGAACCATTTTAGTAATGTTGAAAAAATATAGAATTTTGTAAATTTTACATTTTACATGTAGAATTTTACATTTTCATATAAATTGACCGATCGCTTCTATGGCAGCTATATGATATAGTGGTCCGATCTTAATGAAATTAAAACCGTAATTCTAGAACCATAAAAAACTGCTATGTCTGAAAATTTATAGAAATACGTTGAAAAACAGAGAAGTTAAATTTTTTTTTACATTAATTTCGCCATCATTCCTATGGCAGCTATAGGATATAGTAGTCCGATTTCGGTCATTCCGACATATATACTGCGTGCTAAAGAAATAAGACTATGCTGGAAATTTCAGCCCGATAGCTCAAAAACTGAGAGACTAGTTCGCGTAGAAACCGACAGACGGACAGACGGACAGACAGACGGACAGACAGACGGACAGACAGACGGACATGGCTAGATCGACTCGACTGGTGATGCTGATCAAGAATATATATACTTTTTTGGGGTCGGAGATGCCTCCTTCACTGCGTTGCAAACATCTGGTCAAAATTATAATACCCTCTGCAAGGGTATAAAAACAACGGTAAGATCATCTTTATTGAATATCTATATCTATTCTTTATTGAATATCTTTTCAACGGAGCATCCGATCGGGATGAATGTGGTGTCGTTGGCTGCGTATTTAACGCCAGAAGACAACAGTACTTACATCATTTCTGTAGCTTAAGTCGTTTAGAAGTTATGGGCAGAATAACACAAAAAAAACAACGATAAAATCATCTTTATTTAATATCTTTTCAACGGAGCATCCGATCGGGATGAAGGTGGTGTCGTTGGCTGCATATTTAACGCCAGAAAAAAACAGTACTTACATCATTTCTGTAGCTTAAGTCGTTTAGAAGTTATAGGCAGAATAACACAAAAAAAACAACGGTAAGATCATCTTTATTGAATATCTATATCTATTCTTTATTGAATATCTTTTCAACGGAGCATCCGATCGGGATGAGTGTGGTGTCGTTGGCTGCGTATTTAACGCCAGAAGACAACAGTACTTACATCATTTCTGTAGCTTAAGTCGTTTAGAAGTTATGGGCAGAATAACACAAAAAAAACAACGATAAAATCATCTTTATTTAATATCTTTTCAACGGAGCATCCGATCGGGATGAAGGTGGTGTCGTTGGCTGCATATTTAACGCCAGAAAAAAACAGTACTTACATCATTTCTGTAGCTTAAGTCGTTTAGAAGTTATAGGCAGAATAACACAAAAAAAACAACGGTAAGATCATCTTTATTGAATATCTATATCTATTCTTTATTGAATATCTTTTCAACGGAGCATCCGATCGGGATGAGTGTGGTGTCGTTGGCTGCGTATTTAACGCCAGAAGACAACAGTACTTACATCATTTCTGTAGCTTAAGTCGTTTAGAAGTTATGGGCAGAATAACACAAAAAAAACAACGACAAAATCATCTTTATTGAATATCTTTTCAACGGAGCATCCGATCGGGATGAATGTGGTGTCGTTGGCTGCGTATTTAACGCCAGAAGACAACAGTACTTACATCATTTCTATAGCTTAAGTCGTTTAGAAGTTATGGGCAGAATAACACAAAAAAAACAACGGTAAAATCATCTTTATTGAATATCTTTTCAACGGAGCATCCGATCGGGATGAATGTGGTGTCGTTGGCTGCGTATTTAACGCCAGAAGACAACAGTACTTACATCATTTCTATAGCTTAAGTCGTTTAGAAGTTATGGGCAGAATAACACAAAAAAAACAACGGTAAAATCATCTTTATTGAATATCTATATCTATTCTTTATTGAATATCTTTTCAACGGAGCATCCGATCGGGATGAGTGTGGTGTCGTTGGCTGCGTATTTAACGCCAGAAGACAACAGTACTTACATCATTTCTGTAGCTTAAGTCGTTTAGAAGTTATAGGCAGAATAACACAAAAAAAACAACGGTAAGATCATCTTTATTGAATATCTATATCTATTCTTTATTGAATATCTTTTCAACGGAGCATCCGATCGGGATGAGTGTGGTGTCGTTGGCTGCGTATTTAACGCCAGAAGACAACAGTACTTACATCATTTCTGTAGCTTAAGTCGTTTAGAAGTTATGGGCAGAATAACACAAAAAAAACAACGGTAAAATCATCTTTATTGAATATCTATATCTATTCTTTATTGAATATCTTTTCAACGGAGCATCCGATCGGGATGAATGTGGTGTCGTTGGCTGCGTATTTAACGCCAGAAGACAACAGTACTTACATCATTTCTGTAGCTTAAGCCGTTTAGAAGTTATGGGCAGAATAACACAAAAAAACAACGATAAAATCATCTTTATTTAATATCTTTTCAACGGAGCATCCGATCGGGATGAATGTGGTGTCGTTGGCTGCGTATTTAACGCCAGAAAACAACAGTACTTACATCATTTCTGTAGCTTAAGTCGTTTAGAAGTTATGGGCAGAATAACACAAAAAAAACAACGGTAAGATCATCTTTATTGAATATCTATATCTATTCTTTATTGAATATCTTTTCAACGGAGCATCCGATCGGGATGAGTGTGGTGTCGTTGGCTGCGTATTTAACGCCAGAAGACAACAGTACTTACATCATTTCTGTAGCTTAAGTCGTTTAGAAGTTATGGGCAGAATAACACAAAAAAAACAACGACAAAATCATCTTTATTGAATATCTTTTCAACGGAGCATCCGATCGGGATGAATGTGGTGTCGTTGGCTGCGTATTTAACGCCAGAAGACAACAGTACTTACATCATTTCTATAGCTTAAGTCGTTTAGAAGTTATGGGCAGAATAACACAAAAAAAACAACGGTAAAATCATCTTTATTGAATATCTATATCTATTCTTTATTGAATATCTTTTCAACGGAGCATCCGATCGGGATGAGTGTGGTGTCGTTGGCTGCGTATTTAACGCCAGAAAACAACAGTACTTACATCATTTCTGTAGCTTAAGTCGTTTAGAAGTTATGGGCAGAATAACACAAAAAAAACAACGATAAAATCATCTTTATTTAATATCTTTTCAACGGAGCATCCGATCGGGATGAAGGTGGTGTCGTTGGCTGCATATTTAACGCCAGAAAAAAACAGTACTTACATCATTTCTGTAGCTTAAGTCGTTTAGAAGTTATAGGCAGAATAACACAAAAAAAACAACGGTAAGATCATCTTTATTGAATATCTATATCTATTCTTTATTGAATATCTTTTCAACGGAGCATCCGATCGGGATGAGTGTGGTGTCGTTGGCTGCGTATTTAACGCCAGAAGACAACAGTACTTACATCATTTCTGTAGCTTAAGTCGTTTAGAAGTTATGGGCAGAATAACACAAAAAAACAACGATAAAATCATCTTTATTTAATATCTTTTCAACGGAGCATCCGATCGGGATGAATGTGGTGTCGTTGGCTGCGTATTTAACGCCAGAAAACAACAGTACTTACATCATTTCTGTAGCTTAAGTCGTTTAGAAGTTATGGGCAGAATAACACAAAAACGAGAAAGAAAGCTAACTTCGGTAAACCGAAGTTGGTATACCCTTGCAGTCTGCAATTGGATCATTGAAAATCGAACCATTTTAGTAATGTTGAAAAAATATAGAATTTTGTAAATTTTACATTTTACATGTAGAATTTTACATTTTCATATAAATTGACCGATCGCTTCTATATATAGTGGTCCGATCTTAATGAAATTAAAACCGTAATTCTAGAACCATAAAAAACTGCTATGTCTGAAAATTTATAGAAATACGTTGAAAAACAGAGAAGTTAAATTTTTTTTTACATTAATTTCGCCATCATTCCTATGGCAGCTATAGGATATAGTAGTCCGATTTCGGTCATTCCGACATATATACTGCGTGCTAAAGAAATAAGACTATGCTGGAAATTTCAGCCCGATAGCTCAAAAACTGAGAGACTAGTTCGCGTAGAAACCGACAGACGGACAGACGGACAGACAGACGGACAGACAGACGGACAGACAGACGGACAGACAGACGGACATGGCTAGATCGACTCGACTGGTGATGCTGATCAAGAATATATATACTTTTTGGGGTCGGAGATGCCTCCTTCACTGCGTTGCAAACATCTGGTCAAAATTATAATACCCTCTGCAAGGGTATAAAAACAACGGTAAGATCATCTTTATTGAATATCTATATCTATTCTTTATTGAATATCTTTTCAACGGAGCATCCGATCGGGATGAGTGTGGTGTCGTTGGCTGCGTATTTAACGCCAAAAGACAACAGTACTTACATCATTTCTGTAGCTTAAGTCGTTTAGAAGTTATGGGCAGAATAACACAAAAAAAACAACGATAAAATCATCTTTATTGAATATCTTTTCAACGGAGCATCCGATCGGGATGAATGTGGTGTCGTTGGCTGCGTATTTAACGCCAAAAGACAACAGTACTTACATCATTTCTGTAGCTTAAGTCGTTTAGAAGTTATGGACAGAATAACACAAAAAAAACAACGGTAAGATCATCTTTATTGAATATCTATATCTATTCTTTATTGAATATCTTTTCAACGGAGCATCCGATCGGGATGAGTGTGGTGTCGTTGGCTGCGTATTTAACGCCAGAAGACAACAGTACTTACATCATTTCTGTAGCTTAAGTCGTTTAGAAGTTATGGGCAGAATAACACAAAAAAAACAACGGTAAAATCATCTTTATTGAATATCTATATCTATTCTTTATTGAATATCTTTTCAACGGAGCATCCGATCGGGATGAATGTGGTGTCGTTGGCTGCGTATTTAACGCCAGAAGACAACAGTACTTACATCATTTCTGTAGCTTAAGCCGTTTAGAAGTTATGGGCAGAATAACACAAAAAAAACAACGATAAAATCATCTTTATTTAATATCTTTTCAACGGAGCATCCGATCGGGATGAATGTGGTGTCGTTGGCTGCGTATTTAACGCCAGAAAACAACAGTGTTTACATCATTTCTGTAGCTTAAGTCGTTTAGAAGTTATGGGCAGAATAACACAAAAAAAACAACGGTAAGATCATCTTTATTGAATATCTATATCTATTCTTTATTGAATATCTTTTCAACGGAGCATCCGATCGGGATGAGTGTGGTGTCGTTGGCTGCGTATTTAATGCCAGAAGACAACAGTACTTACATCATTTCTGTAGCTTAAGTCGTTTAGAAGTTATGGGCAGAATAACACAAAAAAAACAACGATAAAATCATCTTTATTGAATATCTTTTCAACGGAGCATCCGATCGGGATGAATGTGGTGTCGTTGGCTGCGTATTTAACGCCAGAAGACAACAGTACTTACATCATTTCTATAGCTTAAGTCGTTTAGAAGTTATGGGCAGAATAACACAAAAAAAAACAACGGTAAAATCATCTTTATTGAATATCTATATCTATTCTTTATTGAATATCTTTTCAACGGAGCATCCGATCGGGATGAGTGTGGTGTCGTTGGCTGCGTATTTAACGCCAGAAGACAACAGTACTTACATCATTTCTGTAGCTTAAGTCGTTTAGAAGTTATAGGCAGAATAACACAAAAAAAACAACGATAAAATCATCTTTATTTAATATCTTTTCAACGGAGCATCCGATCGGGATGAAGGTGGTGTCGTTGGCTGCATATTTAACGCCAGAAGACAACAGTACTTACATCATTTCTGTAGCTTAAGTCGTTTAGAAGTTATAGGCAGAATAACACAAAAAAAAACAACGATAAAATCATCTTTATTGAATATCTTTTCAACGGAGCATCCGATCGGGATGAATGTGGTGTCGTTGGCTGCGTATTTAACGCCAGAAGACAACAGTACTTACATCATTTCTGTAGCTTAAGTCGTTTAGAAGTTATAGGCAGAATAACACAAAAAAAAACAACGATAAAATCATCTTTATTGAATATCTTTTCAACGGAGCATCCGATCGGGATGAATGTGGTGTCGTTGGCTGCGTATTTAACGCCAGAAAACAACAGTACTTACATCATTTCTGTAGCTTAAGTCGTTTAGAAGTTATGGGCAGAATAACACAAAAACGAGAAAGAAAGCTAACTTCGGTAATCCGAAGTTGGTATACCCTTGCAGTCTGCAATTGGATCATTGAAAATCGAACCATTTTAGTAATGTTGAAAAAATATAGAATTTTGTAAATTTTACATTTTACATGTAGAATTTTACATTTTCATATAAATTGACCGATCGCTTCTATGGCAGCTATATGATATAGTGGTCCGATCTTAATGAAATTAAAACCGTAATTCTAGAACCATAAAAAACTGCTATGTCTGAAAATTTATAGAAATACGTTGAAAAACAGAGAAGTTAAATTTTTTTTTACATTAATTTCGCCATCATTCCTATGGCAGCTATAGGATATAGTAGTCCGATTTCGGTCATTCCGACATATATACTGCGTGCTAAAGAAATAAGACTATGCTGGAAATTTCAGCCCGATAGCTCAAAAACTGAGAGACTAGTTCGCGTAGAAACCGACAGACGGACAGACGGACAGACAGACGGACAGACAGACGGACAGACAGACGGACATGGCTAGATCGACTCGACTGGTGATGCTGATCAAGAATATATATACTTTTTGGGGTCGGAGATGCCTCCTTCACTGCGTTGCAAACATCTGGTCAAAATTATAATACCCTCTGCAAGGGTATAAAAACAACGGTAAGATCATCTTTATTGAATATCTATATCTATTCTTTATTGAATATCTTTTCAACGGAGCATCCGATCGGGATGAGTGTGGTGTCGTTGGCTGCGTATTTAACGCCAGAAGACAACAGTACTTACATCATTTCTGTAGCTTAAGTCGTTTAGAAGTTATGGGCAGAATAACACAAAAAAAACAACGATAAAATCATCTTTATTAAATATCTTTTCAACGGAGCATCCGATCGGGATGAATGTGGTGTCGTTGGCTGCGTATTTAACGCCAAAAGACAACAGTACTTACATCATTTCTGTAGCTTAAGTCGTTTAGAAGTTATGGACAGAATAACACAAAAAAAACAACGGTAAGATCATCTTTATTGAATATCTATATCTATTCTTTATTGAATATCTTTTCAACGGAGCATCCGATCGGGATGAGTGTGGTGTCGTTGGCTGCGTATTTAACGCCAGAAGACAACAGTACTTACATCATTTCTGTAGCTTAAGTCGTTTAGAAGTTATGGGCAGAATAACACAAAAAAATCAACGATAAAATCATCTTTATTGAATATCTTTTCAACGGAGCATCCGATCGGGATGAATGTGGTGTCGTTGGCTGCGTATTTAACGCCAGAAGACAACAGTACTTACATCATTTCTGTAGCTTAAGTCGTTTAGAAGTTATAGGCAGAATAACACAAAAAAAACAACGGTAAGATCATCTTTATTGAATATCTATATCTATTCTTTATTGAATATCTTTTCAACGGAGCATCCGATCGGGATGAGTGTGGTGTCGTTGGCTGCGTATTTAACGCCAGAAGACAACAGTACTTACATCATTTCTGTAGCTTAAGTCGTTTAGAAGTTATGGGCAGAATAACACAAAAAAAACAACGATAAAATCATCTTTATTTAATATCTTTTCAACGGAGCATCCGATCGGGATGAATGTGGTGTCGTTGGCTGCGTATTTAACGCCAGAAAACAACAGTACTTACATCATTTCTGTAGCTTAAGTCGTTTAGAAGTTATGGGCAGAATAACACAAAAACGAGAAAGAAAGCTAACTTCGGTAATCCGAAGTTGGTATACCCTTGCAGTCTGCAATTGGATCATTGAAAATCGAACCATTTTAGTAATGTTGAAAAAATATAGAATTTTGTAAATTTTACATTTTACATGTAGAATTTTACATTTTCATATAAATTGACCGATCGCTTCTATGGCAGCTATATGATATAGTGGTCCGATCTTAATGAAATTAAAACCGTAATTCTAGAACCATAAAAAACTGCTATGTCTGAAAATTTATAGAAATACGTTGAAAAACAGAGAAGTTAAATTTTTTTTACATTAATTTCGCCATCATTCCTATGGCAGCTATAGGATATAGTAGTCCGATTTCGGTCATTCCGACATATATACTGCGTGCTAAAGAAATAAGACTATGCTGGAAATTTCAGCCCGATAGCTCAAAAACTGAGAGACTAGTTCGCGTAAAAACCGACAGACGGACAGACGGACAGACAGACGGACAGACAGACGGACAGACAGACGGACAGACAGACGGACATGGCTAGATCGACTCGACTGGTGATGCTGATCAAGAATATATATACTTTTTGGGGTCGGAGATGCCTCCTTCACTGCGTTGCAAACATCTGGTCAAAATTAAATACCCTCTGCAAGGGTATAAAAACAACGGTAAGATCATCTTTATTGAATATCTATATCTATTCTTTATTGAATATCTTTTCAACGGAGCATCCGATCGGGATGAGTGTGGTGTCGTTGGCTGCGTATTTAACGCCAAAAGACAACAGTACTTACATCATTTCTGTAGCTTAAGTCGTTTAGAAGTTATGGGCAGAATAACACAAAAAAACAACGATAAAATCATCTTTATTGAATATCTACTTTTCAACGGAGCATCCGATCGGGATGAATGTGGTGTCGTTGGCTGCGTATTTAACGCCAAAAGACAACAGTACTTACATCATTTCTGTAGCTTAAGTCGTTTAGAAGTTATGGACAGAATAACACAAAAAAAACAACGGTAAGATCATCTTTATTGAATATCTTTTCAACGGAGCATCCGATCGGGATGAGTGTGGTGTCGTTGGCTGCGTATTTAACGCCAGAAGACAACAGTACTTACATCATTTCTGTAGCTTAAGTCGTTTAGAAGTTATGGGCAGAATAACACAAAAAAACAACGGTAAAATCATCTTTATTGAATATCTATATCTATTCTTTATTGAATATCTTTTCAACGGAGCATCCGATCGGGATGAATGTGGTGTCGTTGGCTGCGTATTTAACGCCAGAAGACAACAGTACTTACATCATTTCTGTAGCTTAAGCCGTTTAGAAGTTATGGGCAGAATAACACAAAAAAACAACGATAAAATCATCTTTATTTAATATCTTTTCAACGGAGCATCCGATCGGGATGAATGTGGTGTCGTTGGCTGCGTATTTAACGCCAGAAAACATTTTACTTAACAGTACTTACATCATTTCTGTAGCTTAAGTCGTTTAGAAGTTATGGGCAGAATAACACAAAAAAAACAACGGTAAGATCATCTTTATTGAATATCTATATCTATTCTTTATTGAATATCTTTTCAACGGAGCATCCGATCGGGATGAGTGTGGTGTCGTTGGCTGCGTATTTAACGCCAGAAGACAACAGTACTTACATCATTTCTGTAGCTTAAGTCGTTTA
>JAECXS010000178.1:0-12853 GCA_018153105.1 Drosophila rufa | reverse complement strand
CCAGAATTCAATTCCAAAATAAAACTTTTGTTTTAAGGCTGGCACTATTAAAAATTCTAGCTATTTTGTTTCCCCTTCCCATTCTACAGGCAAGTGAATCATGGCGATAACTTGAGTCTTTCCCCCGTTAGCTGTTTGTACGTCGTGTCTCTTCAATCTGCGCACCTTATGTTGTCGCCCTTGTAAAAATCTTTCCGCTCCTCTTCCAATGCAATTTGCACTAGCGCCAGTGTAAAGTAATGCTATAATTTCTTCCCCGTCTACTTAAGTCTTGGCGAACAGGCGACTACCTTCGGTCGGCTCATTCTGCTATTATTTTTTTTTTTTTTTTTTTTCCTCTTTATTATTGGGGTATAAATTTTAAATTTTTTTTTTTTTTGGTTTTTGGGTTGTTTTGCGTTTTAATTTTTTTTTGTTTAAAATTAGAGTTTTTTTTTTTTTTGGTGTCCCCTGGGTCTCTTCTTTTGTCTTGGCAATCAGGCGATTATCATCTTTTAGGCTGAACACTGAAGCTATAATCTTTTTCTTGGTTTTCCTTTCAGCTTCCTGATATTGGTGTAAATATTGAAGTTTTTTGTCTTTCCTGGTTTCCTGGTTTTCCTTACGCCATCGAATATTCGTTCGCGCGTCTCCTCGTATTCTTGTTTTTCCTGGTGATACGATTTTTATGGCGAAATTAGTGTCGGGCGCGCGTTGCTACGACTTATTGTGCTGGGGTATGTCTGGTCTGAGCAGGCTTCCCCGACCCTCCTGTCAGACTCTGCTGTAAAAACGCAGACTCCGTGGAATGATACGAGTCATTTTTGCCGCAATAGTTGCAGGCGGTGTCATGAAATCGCGCTTGGCACCTGGCTCCTTCTGTTCCTCCGCGTTTCCGACAGAAGTCCGGTGGCTTGTTACAAGTGTAACATAGGTAGGTATGGAAAGGAGATGTACATTCTTTCCCGGAGTCTTGTTCCCTCCTACTTGAAGATACGTTTTCACGTTCCCACTTCCCACTTGACTTCCTGTCAAATGCGTTTCCTCGTCCAAACGATGCTCCCGCGATGACCGGAAAATTTTCCCTCTTTCTTAAATGCCGCCAATGTATTTATTGGTGAGGCCAGTAGGAATGCTCCCAATTGCACGTTAAGATTTTCCTTCAATATTCCGACAAAGTTATCTTCCGGAATATTGTTCTTCAATTTAAATTGCAGGCTATGCATAACTGCCAGTACCATTTGGCTGCGGTAACACTCAATAAACAGTGAAATTCTTTAAATATCTGATCAACAGTGTACCCATTCATTTCCGTTAAGCGATCCTCTCGGAATAGAAAACTCCCCACCAACATGCCACTACTGGACCCATCAAACTTAAAGTTCCATTTGTCCATTTGCCTATACTGCGGACAGTTCGGTTACTTGGCGCCGCAGGCTGATGGCTTCCTCCAGTATTTCGGCCATCCTCGTTATCATGGTTGCCTTTACCTCATTATTTGACACAATCAATGCGGAAAGCATTCGCTCTAGTCGGTTGTTGTGATCGCTATGTCTGGGCCTAGCTCCCTGATTATTTGGAAGAATACTGGACCGCCCTTGCGGTGGTCCTAAATTTAGGTGTTCCCCTCCTACAGCTCCTTCGGAATCGTCCATGATGACGCTGCTGCAATCTGCTAAACTTCCTAAATTATTTAGTTTGCTATTAAAGCTTATCGACTTGTTGTTTTCGTCAACTGGCGATAAGCTAGCTCTTGCCGGTGTTTCTGTTCTGGTTTGTCTTGCTTCAATCACCGCCAGTGTTGATGCACAGAATGTTCTCAACGGGGGTAGATTAAGTGTAACCTTCTTCTATTTCTTTTCTCCTGCCATATGTTAAAATATTTTATATATATATTCGGCCGAACAACCTGCCGTGTAATCGCGGTACTTATTTGCATGCGTTTGTTCTTAATTTTTTTTTTTTTGTTATAAGATTTAGTTTTACGTGTTTGCGCGTTGTGGGCTGTTGTTAATTTTTTTCGTTTTCGTGTGCGTAATATTCTTGCTTGGCAGCAAAAGTTTTTATGACGAGTAAAAATTGTGTAATTCAAAACGGGGTGCGCTGGTACTCCTGGGTATTGCTATAGGTCAAGAATCGTCCGAAATTAAGCCCCCAAATAAAATTTCAAATAAGCCCTATTCAAGTGAATTCGCTGAATGGATTCAAGTGCCCTCCACCAGAGTGATCAGTTTCTTCTGCGCCCACTTGATATCTTCCCTGGAAAACACAGTACATGGGACTGTTGCGCACCCACAGGAAGGCTTTGTCTGAACCCGCTCCCCCCTGTCGTCGGAAACAGGTAGACTCACTCACATGCAGACGGATGGAGCTTTATTCCACACAGGCGAAAGGAATTGCCTCCCTGCTCCTCTCTCTCTGGACTCGAACTTCGCGAGAGACCTGGTTCTGTGCCTAGTACAATGGATAGCGTCGGCCAGAGGGATTAATACTGTCGTCCCGCCCGTTAGTCGTGGTAACCATGCAGACTCGAACCTCGCAAGAGACCTGACATAGCCTAGTACAATGGATAGCGTCGGCTGTACGGATACGGTCATTCCCCCACCCCCTTCAGTAGTGGATCAACAAACGATGACGAACCGCTACCCCAACCGATGATGGCGGCAATATTATGGCGACGACTGGATACTGGTGCGCCGTTATTCGCTTGCGACCCTGCTCTTCCTGGACTCGAGCCTCGAGAGTCCTGGCTTAGCCTAGCACAATGGATAGCGTCGGCCAGGAAGCGCAGCTATGTTTGGTTACGTTAAATATTTTAAAAATGGTCTGCACTTTTATAAAGAAGCTATTATGGTATTATTTCTTTTAACGAGGAACTATGGTTCAAGTATTGAATTTATTACTTTAAATTTAAGAGGGTCCTCAAAGTCCTCGGATGCACTTTCCGCTTCTACAACTATCTGTCCGAGAAGTTGGTGACTTTAAAAGAACATACAGAAAAGCTATATTTGATGTATGAATTAAATTCACAGAAGATTTTATGAAAATTGTTAGCTAATTGTAACACCAAAGTGATCAGCTTTGATATCTCTATATTCTTGAAACAGCACTTGGTTGTTGTCAGCTACCGTATCAACACTGAACTCCAAACTTGACGTTTCTTTAGACAGTTGTCGTATGCACATATATCGAGTACCCACTGTAAAGCTAAGTGGCCAAAATACGGACCGATCGCTACGCCTTGGTCCGCACATTGAAAGTGCAAGTGTCAGCATAATTGCAACACGCGCGGATCTCATGTATGTGCATATACCCTCGCGCTCCAGCCTAAGCGAGCATAGCTATATATTTAAGAATATATAACCGTCTCTCCGCTGCCGCTGTTGGCAGCGCAGCTGCGAGACTTAGCCTTCTTTAGGGCCTAAGCCATATTTGTAAAATCAATAACTCCAGAGCTATTGGAGCGGCACCATTGCTGCTCCAATCAAATAATAAATGAACCGAACAAATAAATGAACTTGATTGTGTGTATTAACTCTATGGATATAACACCCTGGGACTACATGGGACTCGATGGACGTATAACATTTATCGCTATATGGCGACCGTGACGCTGAGACAACAACTTCTACGAGGAACTGAAACTGAAACTGAGACTACAACATCTGCGGAAAACTGAGGAAAACTAAGACTACAACATCTGCGGAAAACTGAGGAAAACTGAGTGAGTAGAGTGTGATGGGACGCGGAGGTGTGAGAAATAAGATAAAGAAAAGAGTAGCTCACTTAAAGTGGCTACTGTATACAAGCGCACCACCTCCCGCGTGGGCAATAGCCCAAAAATTGCAAAATGAGCTTAATTTTTTAAAATCAATGCTCGAAAAAGCGACCTCCCAAGAAATCACAACTCACTCAGTAATAAAAACCATAAAAACCATAACACTAACGAAGCCTCCATCCCCAAAATCGCTGCCACAACTGGAGAAAAAGTGCCCAGCAGACTGCCCTGGACCTATGGAAAACGTTATATGCAACTACACATGCAGGCACTGCCTGCCAAGGAACTAGCAGCCTGTGCGATGACCAGCACCGGCGCCGCCTGATCTCATAGGCCCAGGACTACAGCAGCTGATCAACAAGTGTGAGGGGCAAACCGCCTCTTGCACCTACGAAGGGAGCATCAGCGTGCCAACCCCGGCGACGCCCAGCTGATGCGGAGGAAGAGCGGAGCAGCAGAATATAATATAAAATAGAATAATAATAATTATAAAATTACATAAATTGTAAAACTGAGCGGGATCTTTTCTGCCCAGTTAGAAATATGGCCCGTAAAGCCATACGAACAATTAGGTAGAAATCTGCGAAACTCGAAATCGAAAAACATTAAATTATAATAACAACAAATAATCCCAAAAGTTATTTTTTTTAAACACTTAAACTAAACATTTTCCATGAGCCAAAATATATGGCAAATTAATTCTAAATCAAAAGATTCGCCACAAGTATATGGCATATCATTACAATTAAGAAATTTTGAAAGAACACCCAAAATGGGTTTAATTGATACCAAAACGGTGGACTCCACCGCAAATGTTATTAATAAAATAGAATAAAAAATATTGATTCAGATTTAACAAATATATTATTATCAATAATTGTTTTTATTATGTGCGCATATATTTTATACAAAGCTTACATGTTCCACAACAAATGTGTAACTAAAAGAGCCTTAAGCCAAGCTAATGATCTGGACAAGATCTAACTCAATAAAAGCGCATACAATTATTATAAAAATATATTTAAAGTAAATAATATATGATATATGTATACACTGATAAAGTAAATAGAGGAGAAGCAAACTGATTGTTTAAAATAAATAAAGAAATCAAAAATAAAAAAATCAAAATGGACACATACGAGTGTATAAGAATTACACTAGAAAAAGAACCAAATTTTGAAAATATGGTATTCTCGCTAATCAGAAACCTAGTAGAACCCATTTTAATCTCCGAATTCGAATACTTATATATGAATAGGTACAACCTAACTTTCTCCCCACTAATTCACTGCAGCAGCACCCAAAAGGCTATAGTACTCTCCACCATTAGAAATTGTAAGGTATTCTCAGAAATAGCTATACACCCAACGCTAGGCCAAATCATTGTACTAAAAATTATGCACAAATAAAATGTAAAAAAAAAAAACTCAATAAAAACTTATTATGGAATGGGAGCAACTAACTCTCCTTATCCGTGAAATAAAAGAAACCTTTGATAAATCTTTTTGAATGTGTAAGCCAGAATAGGGCAATACAGACGGACACAGTAAACAAACATGCAAAGATTCTCGTAGATTCTTTTAATAAAGCTAGAATATTAGTTCATGAAAACAGGAAAATAATAAATGAAAGAAACTGGACAAGAATATTAAAATTATTGATCAAGTTACGTTCAAATTATTAACTGTCAAAGAGAGGTATAATTTAGATATATCGATACCGACTATCCTAAATACCCCTTTGACAATAAATTTAAGCGAAGAGCAAAAACCAAATCGGGAAGAAATCGATTTAACGGAAGAGGAAAACTCCGATTCAAGCGAAGAAATAAACATAAAAGAGAAAAATCTACACGATCTGACAATTCCTGCGGTAATAACATTACCACAAGAAGAAGAATTTGATCCAGATACCAGACAGATAGAAACAAAAGTAAATAAAATGGATGACCCAATTGCACAAAGGGCATACATTAAGGACATTTCCAACGCCTTACCAGAATTCAATGGCCAAAAGTTGAGTCTACAAAGATTCATCACAGCGCTCAAACATGTCGACTTGACAAAAGGACCATTTGAACGTTTGGCTGTTGAAGTAATTAAGTCAAAAATAGTAGGTTCAACCCTATACAAGGTACAAAATGAAACCACTATTACGGCAATAATTACAAAACTGAAAGATACCATAGTCGGTGAAACATCCGACGTAATAAAGGCCGAAAAGTTTACAACAGAAATCGATAATTTGCGAAAACTATTGGAAGCGTCGTATATCGATGAGGGTTTATCAGCTGAACACGCTGATAAATTCAGTACTAAAGAAGCCATTACAACAATGGTTAAAAATTGTGAACATGGAAAACTCAAAACAATTCTTGAGGCAGGAAATTTCACAACAACGAACGAAGCCATCACAAAGTACTTACAATGTAGTACTGAGATGACAGGCAATGCAAACACAATATTTTACACCAAAGGAGGACAAGCTTATCGAGGTAATAACTACCGAGGTAATTTACACAGTAGCAAAAGCTATATTTGAAGAATTTATTCTGAAGTACGGTCCAATGAAGACGTTCATTACGGACATGGGAACAGAATATAAAAATTCAATAATAGAAGAGTTATGCAAAAATTTGAATATCAAAAACATAACTTCTACCGCACATCATCATCAAACTGTGGGTACTGTGGAGCGAAGCCACAGAACATTTAATGAGTTCATCAGATCATACATCTCAGTTGACAAAACAGATTGGGATGTGTGGCTGCAATACTTCGTATATTGTTTTAACACAACCCCCTCTATGGCACATGACTATTGTCCATATGAGTTAGTTTTTGGTAAAACTTCAAATTTGCCTAAACATTTTAATAGTATAGATAAGATAAAACCCCTATATAACATAGAAGACTATGCTAAAGAATCAAAATTCAGATTAGAACAAGCATTTAAGAGAGCTAGATTAATGATAGAATCACATAAGGAAAAGCAAAAAAATAATTACGACCAGAATACTTTAGATTTTGAGTTAAAAATAGGAGATCAGGTTTTATTGAAAAATTAAACAGGGCATAAGCTAGATTTTAAATACACAGGTCCCTATAAAGTAGAACAGCTAGGAGATAGAGATAACATAACAATATCAAATAATAAAAATAAAAAACAAATAGTACATAAGGATAGGTTAAAAATGTTTATTTCATAATCAGTTTGGTTCTCTTATAAATATATCACGTATGGCCATACATAATATAAGAACAATAATTATAATGGACAGATATTAAAATTAAAATTACAAACAAATACAAAAAAAAAAAACGAACATTAAGACACTAGAATTGTTAAATAATGTAATTTCTTAATTTTTATAAAATCCATAATTAAATTGGAAAATAACTTCATTATATTACGTTATTTTTCAAAAGGAGGGAGATGTCGTATGCACATATATCGAGTACCCACTGTAAAGCTAAGTGGCCAAAATACGGACCGATCGCTACGCCTTGGTCCGCACATAGAAAGTGCAAGTGTCAGCATAATTGCAACACGCGCGGATCTCATGTATGTGCATATACCCTCGCGCTCCAGCCTAAGCGAGCATAGCTATATATTTAAGAATATATAACCGTCTCTCCGCTTCCGCTATTGGCAGCGCAGCTGCGAGACTTAGCCTTCTTTAGGGCCTAAGCCATATTTGTAAAATCAATAACTCCAGAGCTATTGGAGCGGCACCATTGCTGCTCCAATCAAATAATAAATGAACCGAACAAATAAATGAACTTGATTGTGTGTATTAACTCTATGGATATAACACCCTGGGACTACATGGGACTCGATGGACGTATAACGTTTATCGCTATACAGTTGTCAGAGACGCGACGCGGTTACAATAATCTCCACGAGGGCTTGTTGGTTTTGACTCTCTTGGTACTGATAATCCGGTGGCTTTTATACCAAAGACTGTGCCAAATTTCGCCTAGGAATCACCGGAAAGGAACACATAAGTGTTCTCACCTGGTGTCATCAATTCCCCTCTTTTCGTCTATTGGCTGGAGTTATATTTGGGTCGCCTTTGTTCTAAGGTTTGATAGTTCAGCAAAATCTGCGGTGCTGTGTTGCAGCTGATTGCATGGCCCAATTTGGCGAGTTTGGGCGGTGTCATCTGGTCGAGTCACATTTTTGTGCAATCTTGCCCGTGTTGATTTTCTAGTGCACTAGTGTACATTGGCTATTCTTGATTTTCTTCCGTGTTAACCAAATGACTCACGTCGGCCCTAACCGGAGTACGTAACAGGCTCGGGGTCGTCGATGCTGATCAGCATGCAATGATCCCGTAAAAAAAATTAACGTACAGGCGGTTATGTTGTTTTTACGCGCCCAACGTGGGCCTCGACCCCATTCCCTGAGGTTAAGAGTCTCCTGCTGTATCGACTGCACTAGCTGGAGTGATTAGGGGCCTTCTTCGGCAAAACGACGTCTGAGCCTGTGCAAGGGTATATCGAACTCAAAAATACCTGTATTTTTTTTTTTTTTTTTATTTATTTAGGATTTTAATTTTTATTTACATTATTTATTTATTGTGGTTGTGCTCAGAAGGAGTCTCGGCGCCGACGCGGGTCTTCGTCCTCCTCCGGCTCCTCGTGCTTGAGGTACTTCTCTCCCTGCCAGGAAAACCGTCTTCCCGGCACTCGGTAGCTCCGGGGAAGGCTTTGCCTCCTCTCCAGCCGTCTATGCTCGAACTGGTTTTCGAGGGCACGCCGGTCGAGCGTCTTCTTCACCTTTTCGAAGCACAGCGCCAGCAGAGTAGGCGGGCCCGGAATCTCCGGCACGCCGTCCCACCAGCGCTGTTCCTCCTGCGCTGAGCGGACCCGGTCCTCGAACCGAGCCCACTCGTACACTAGGGTATAGGCCCTCGTCTCCCACCCAGTTGTAGACATCTTCGCTGCCTGCGGACATGTTCTGCTTTGCTGGTTGGCAAGTATTTAAATCGCAGGTGAATTACATTGGTGGACTGCGCTCGGTGTGGTGAGTTTTTCACGCCGCAAATAAGTCTTTAGCATGGTAAATTCCAATACTCTTCCCGACTCCATTTCCCAACTCATAAAGAATTTGATTTTCTTTGGAGTACGACACACCGAATCCTGTTAGGTCCTAATTTTGCTTATAGTTTTTCCGGTATACAACCTGACCTACAGAAAATTCGACCGGTCGACAGCGGGTTTTGTATGTCCTTTCCGCCTTCTCGTGAGCTCGGGTTAGTCCTTGTTTCACTTTCTTTCGAATTAGCTCCATTTTATCGGATAGATCTATGAGTTGTTCTTCCATTTCTATATCCCCGAGGCATCTGCGTACTGGATATACACTAGCATGCGTAACCATGCGTGCCCCAAACATAGCATAATATGGCTCTAACCCTAATGCTTCATGGTGCCCACTTCGTAGAGCACACGCTATTCGGCTTAGCTGCGAATTCCAGTTTCGAAATTTGCTGATACTTATTATCGCCGCATAACATTCCAATTCGGTGATACTATAATTTCGCTGCGCTTTATTATTATTAGCAGACACATATGCAATTGGGTGCTCGCCGCCGTCATCGTCAGTTTTAAATAAGACTCCCCCTACTCCCGTTGTAGAGGCGTCGTATTGTATAGTGAACGGTTTCTTGAAATCTGGTGTGAGGAGCACGGGCGCTGACACCATGTTCACTTTCAATGCCTCGAACGCTTGTATCCCCTCTTCACTCAACTCAAACTTCTTCAGTCGGTCTTTTGTTAAACACTCGTGTAGAGGAGCTGCAATTTGTGCATAATTTTGAATAAAGCGCCGATACCACCCAGTCATTCCCAAAAATCTTCGCAGTTGTTTGGCGGAGATAGGTAGTGGAAAATCCTGGATAGCTTTAATCTTTGACAGGTCTGTTTTTATACATCCCCCACCTACGACATATCCCAAATATTTAGCCTGTTTGTAGCTGAATTTACTTTCTCTACGTTGATGGTCAGTTTTGCCCGTTTTAGACAATCACTGACCTGCCGCAACATTTCCAAATGTTCTTCAAACGACGGAGAACATACCAACAGATCATCCAAATATACAAATACATTGTCACGTAGCGCGGCTGGAATTACTTTGTCCATCAGTCGGCACATTCTTTGCGCGGCGTTGCATAAGCCGAATGGCATGACTGTAAATTGATATAAGGGTCTGCCGGCCACAGTAAATGCGGTTTTTTCTCTACTTTTGGCTTACAGTGGGATCTGCCAAAAAGCGTCTTTTAAATCAATTGCCGAAATATAATATGTTTCTTGCAGTCGACTTAATAGTCCCTCAATATGTGGCAAGGGAAATGCATCTTTAATCGTCCGTGAGTTTACCTTGCGCGCATCCAAACAAAGGCGGTTCTTTGTGCCCTTCTGCAACAAGGTCACTGGAGAACTCCAGCTACTGTTACTTTCTTCAATCACCCCTAATCCAATCATTCTGTCTAGTTCTGCAAACACCAGTTGTTGCTTGGCTGGCGATATCGGATAGTGACGCTGTTTAATGGGTAGATTTTCTTGTGTTACTTCGATGACATGTTCTTCTAAATCGGTTTTCCCCAAGCCCATGTCTACACAAGATGGAAATGTACTAACTAAATTCTGTAATATTGCCTCTTGCTCCGTTGTCAGTTCATGCGGAGTATACGCTGTCTCCGTTCGTGTCGAAGCTTCTTCGTCTAACGTTGCCCCTACCTCCAGTTCTGCAACTTGCGCTAAGCGTTGCCCAGGCAACGGCAACTGAAATTCATCCCAGAATTCAATTCCAAAATAAAAATGTTGCTGTAAGGCTGGCACTATTAAAAACTCTAGCTCTTTTGTTTCCCCTTCCCACTCTACAGGCAAGTGAATCACGCCGGTAACTTGAGTCTTTCCCCCGTTAGCTGTTTGTACGTCTTGTCTCTTCAATCTGCGCACCTTATGTTGTCGCCCTTGTAAAAATCTTTCCGCCCCTCTTCCAATGCAATTTACACTAGCGCCAGTGTCAAGTAGTGCGATTATTTCTTCCCCGTCTACTTTAGTCTTGGCGAACAGGCGGTTATCATCTTTTAGGCTGATCACTGAAGCTATAATCTTTTTCTTGGTTTTCCTTTCAGCTTCCTGATATTGGTGTAAATATTTAAGTTTTTTGTCTTTCCTGGTTTCGGTTGTTTCAACATCATTGAATATTCGTTCGCGCGCCGCCTCGTATTCTTGTTTTCGCGTCGCTACGACTTATTGTGTTGGGGTAGGTCTGCTGTGAAAACGCTGACTCGTTGGAATGATACGAGTCGTTTTTGCCGCAATAGTTGCAGGCGGTGTCAGGAATCGCGCTTGGCACCTGGCTTCTGCTCATCCTCCGCGTTTCGGATAGAAGTCCGGTGGCTTGTTACAAGTGTAACATAGGTAGGTATGGAAAGGAGATGTACATTTTTTCGCTCTGGCAGATGACACCGCCTGGCAGATGAAACAGCGTGTTACGTACGCCGGTTAGGGCCGAAGTGAGTCATTTGGTTAACACGGAAGAAAATCAAGAATAGCCAATGTACTAGTGCGCTGGAAAATCAACACGGGCAAGATTGCACAAAAATGTGACTCGACCAGATGACACCGCCCAAACTCGCCAAATTGGGCCATGCAATCAGCTGCAACATAGCACCGCAGATTTTGCTGAACTATCAAACCTTAGAACAAAGACGACCCAAATATAACTCCAGCCAATAGGCGAAAAGAGGGGAATTGATGACACCAGGTGAGAACACTTATGTGTTCCCTTCCGGTGATTCCTAGGCGAAATTTGGCACAGTCTTTGGTATAAAAGCCACCGGTTTATCAGTACCAAGAGAGTCAAAACCAACAAGCCCTCGTGGAGATTATTGTAACCGCGTCGCGTCTCTGACAACTGTCTAAAGAAACGTCAAGTTCGGAGTTCAGTGTTGATATGGTAGCTGACAACAACCAAGTGCTGAAATAGAGAGACTATAAGGACAATGGGCTCTAAAACGTCCAAAGTTGACGACAGCACGGCCAACGTCATCAATACGAACGAAGTGGTCGACAACAAGGACGAAATTGCGCAGGTCTACCAAGTCCTTCGTCCCCCTTGTGCTCAAAGGACTTAGCACCTACAAGAGGGTGTTCCAGGGACGCCGCCACCGTCGACATTAACTGGAAAAAGTAGTGTCCCTCGCCAACAACTGGTCCTCTGACCATAAGTAACCGCCCGAAGGATGTCCCGGAACATGCAACAATAAGATAACTTATAAACATTTAAAAGAAGCAAACAATAAAAATTTTTAATTAAAATTTAAAGGAAAAACTTATTATTATGGAGATAGACCAACTCAAACAGCCAAACAAATACAAATAAATAAAAAAACTAACTCAAACAAAACCACAATAGTTTCCGTGATGAATGTGTCAACTTGCCTTATGATACCTGTGCGTCAACCCATAGTTGAGCAGTAGATACTGACTCCATCTCACAAAAAAATATATATAAATATAAATATATACAAGTGCGCATACAAGTGTACCCCCGTCTCTCTACCCGCCGGAAAGTGAAACAAAGTGGAGACAACACCAGCGTCGAATGACCAGCGGTCACTCCGCTCACCGAGCTTCTTAGCTTTTGAACTTATTTTTCTTTAAGTTTTTTTTTTTGTGTTTAATTTAAAACCCACATACACCAATACACTTCTTATATTTTTTTAATGTGTTGTTTTTAAATCCTTACTAAAAATTTTGTGCAATTAATGAATTTCTAACACCAAAACACAGCACGATATTATATATATGTATGCTTAATTCTGCCTAACCTTTCCAACAAATAAAAACCTCAACTCCGGAACGAGAGCTCTCAACGATAGAATAACAGAGGGTGAGTCAACGGGACATTTTTCCCAATATTATCAGACATATTTATATATATATATAATTGTGCCCCATATACACTATATACCAAATGACAAAATATTAGCTTCCAAAGATACACTATATTCTTAAATACACCTAAATATTACTTACACCATTTAAATTAATCACACTGACTATAAGAAACACACCTTTTGAC
>JAECXS010000177.1:0-67318 GCA_018153105.1 Drosophila rufa | reverse complement strand
TCTTTTGGCGTTTAATGCAGCAGCCGGCGACCCCACCATTCATCCCGATCTGATGCTCGGTTGAGAAGATATTCAACAAAGGAGAAAATGCCAACAAGCGTAGCAGAAGATTTTACAGTATGTGCTTTTTTGTGTTATTCACCCATAACTAAGAAACGACTTAAGCTACAGAAACGATGAAGCTACACTTGTCTTCTGGCGTTCAATACGCAGCCAACGACACCACATTCATTCCGATCTGTTGCTCGGTTGATAAGATATTCAACAAGAAAATATAATGTAATATCGAAGATTTTACCGTTGATTTTTGTATCTTATTCTGCCCTTTCTTCTAAACGACTTAAGCTACACAGGCGCGATGAAACTATATTATTATCTTCACGGCGTTCAATACGCAACCAACGACTCCCCATTCATTTCGCTCGATGCTCGGTTGAAAAGATATTCAGCCTTGAAAATATATTCAGTTTTGAAGATTTTACCGTTGTTTTTTGTGTTATTCTGCCCATAACTATAAAACCGCCGAAGCTACAGAAACGATTGGAAACTACCTGTGTTGTCTTTTGGCTTTCAATGCGCGGCCAACGACACCCACGTTTATCCCGATCTGATTCTCGGTTGAGAAGATATTCAAACAAAGAAAATATATTCAATATAGAGATTTACCGTTGGTTTTTTGTGTTATTCTGCCGCTAACTTCTAAATACCACCTAAGCTATTGAATCGATAGAGCTACTGTTGTCTTTTGGCGTTCAATCAGCATGCTATTATAACGACACCACATTCATCCCGATCTGATGCTCGGTTGAGAAGATATTCAACAAGGAAAATATATTCAATATAGAAGATTTTACCGTTTATGATTTTGTTTGTGTTATTTTTCTTATAACTTCCAAACCACCTAGACTACCGAAACGATGGAAACTACTGTTGTCTTTTGGCGTTCAATCTGCAGCCAACGTTACCGCCTTTATCCAGGTCTGATGCTCAGTTGAGAAGATATTCAACAAAGAAAATATATCAATTTTGAAGATTTTTACCACGATTTTTTTGTATTATTCTGTAACTTCTAAACGACTTAAGCCACAGAAACGATGAAACTACTGTTTGTCTTCTAACGGTTTCAATATGCAATTAACGACACTGCATTGTTTCAGATCGGAGATGCTCGGTTGAGGAAGATATTCAACAAAGAAAATATATTCAATATAGAAGATTTTACAGATTGATTTTGTTGTTATTCTGCTTATAGCTTTTACAAACCACCTAAGCTACAGAAACAGTAAAACTACTGTTGTTGTCTTCTGGCGTTCAATGCGCAGCCAACGACACCACATTCATTCCGATCTGATGCTCAGTTTGAGAAGATATTCAACAAAGAAATATATTCAATAAGAAGATTTTACCGTTGATTTTTTGTGTTATTCTGCCCATAACTTTATTTCTAAACAGCGCCCCATGCTTCTGAAACAGTGAAACTACAATTGACTTCAGTTTTTCAATCGCCTTGGCATTTTCACCACATTCATCCCGATCTGATGCTCAGTTGGCAGAGATGATGTGCAACAAAGAAAATATGTTGATTGTTGAAGGTTACGATTGTTTTTTTTGTGTTATTCTGCCCCTCCCTTCTAAACCAGTATTTTTTTGAAACATTGAACTTCTCTTGCATTTGTCTTTTTGGCACGCAATACGCAGCCAACGACACCACATTTCATCCCGATCCGATTCTCGGTTGAGAAGATATTAAGCTGGTGAAAATATATTCTGATATCGAAGATTTTACCGTTGGTTTTTTTGTGTTATTCTGCCCATAGCTTCTAAACCACTTAAAGTACAGAATCGATAGAATTTCTGTTGTCTTTGGACGTTTCTTAATCCGCAGCGGCAACGACACCACATTCATCCCGATCTGATGTTCGGTTGAGAAGATATTCAACAAAAGAAAATATGTTGTTTTCTGAGAAGATTTAATTTTGATTTTGTTTGTGTTATTCTGCCCATAACTACGAAATTACCTAAGCTGGAGAAACGATGAAACCGCATTGTCTTTTAATTCAATACATCAATACAACGACACCACATTCATCCTGATCTGATGCTCAGTTGAGAAGATATTCAACAAAGAAATATAAACACAATATCGAAGATTTTACCGTTGTTTTTGTTGTTTTATTCTGCCCATAACTTCTAAACGACTTAAGCTACAGAAACGATGAAACTTTTTTTTTCTATTGGCCTTCAATGTTTACACGTTCAATAACATTTTCCACATTCAGTATCGATCTGATGCTCGGTTGGGATGCTATTCAACAAAGAAAATATATTCAATATAGGAAATTTTACAGATGACTTTTTCTTGTATTATTCTGCCGCCAGCCCCTAAACCACTTAAGCTACAGGAAGTAGCAGTGGAAACTACTGTTGTCTTCTGGCGTTCAATACGCGGCCAACGACACCACATTCATCCCGATCTGATGCTCGGTTGAGAAGATATTCAACAAAGAAAATATATTCAATATAGAAGATTTTACCGTTGTTTTTATTATGTTATTCTGACCCATAACTTCCTAAACGACTTAAGCTACAGAAACGATGGAAACTACAGTTGCCTTCTGGCGTTCGATACGCAGCCAACGACACCACATTCATCCCGATCCAAGTGCTCGGTTGAGAGAGATATTCAACAAAGAAAATATATTCAATATAGAAGATTTTACCGTTGTTTTTTTTGTGTTATTCTGCCCATAACTTCTAAACGACTTAAGCTACAGAAACGATGAAACTACTGTTGTCTTCTGGCGTTCAATACGCGGCCAACGACACCACATTCATCCAGATCTGATGCTCGGTTGAGGAAGATATTCAACAAAGAAAATATATTCAATATTGAAGATTTTACCGTTGTTTTTATTGTGTTATTCTACCGCATAACTACTAAAACAACTTAAGCTAAAGAAACGATGAAACTACTGTTGTCTTCTCGGCATTCAATACGCAACCAACGGCTTACGACATTCATCTCGGTCCACGATTCTCGGTTGAGAAGATATTCAACAAGAAAATATGACTTCAATATAGAAGATTTTACCATTGATAGTTTTTTGTGTTATTCTGCGCATAACTACTAAACCACCTAAGCTAAGAATCGATGGAACTCACTGTTGTCTATTTGGAGTTCAATACGTGCAGCATAACGACACATTCATCCCGATCTGATGTTCGGTTGAGAAGATATTCAACAAAGAAAATATATTCAATATAGAAGATTGAGCCGTTGTTTTTGGAGTTTGTGTTATTCTGCCCATATAACTTCTAAACGACCTAAGCTACAGAAACGGTGGAACCTGCCTGTTGTCTTCTGGCGTTCAATACGCAGCCAACGACACCACATTCATTCCGATCTGATGCTCGGTTGAGAAGATATTCAACAAAGAAAATATATTCAATATAGAAGATTTTACCGCTGTTTTTTTTTTGGTTTTGTTCCTGCCCACACATAACTTCTACAAACGACTTAAGCTACAGAAACGATGAAACTACTGTTGTCTTTGGCGTTCAATACGTAATGAGCGGCACCTACATTCATCCGATCTGATGCTCGGTTGAGAGAGGATATTCAACCAGGAAAATATGTTCAATGTAGAAGATTTTACCGTTGTTTTTTTGTGTTGTTTATTCAACCGATAACTTCTAAACGACTTAAGCTACCGAAACAGTGAAACTACTGTTGTCTTCTGGCGTTCAATACGCAGCCAACGACACCACATTCATCCCGATCTGATGCTCGGTTGAGAAGATATTCAACAAAGAAAATATATTCAATATAGAAGATTTTGCCGTTGATTTTTTTTTGTGTTATTCTACTTCGAAAACTACGAAAGCACCTAAGCTACAGAAATGATAGAAACTACTGTTGTCTTCTGGCGTTCAATACAAGCGAGCAACCGACATATACATTCATTCCGATCAGATTTGCTCGGTTGAGAAGATGTTCAACAAGAAAAATATATTCCATACTCGAAGATGTTTCCACCGTTGATTTTTTTGTGTTATTCTGCCCATAACTTCCTAAACGACTTAAGCTACTGAAACGATGAAACTACTGTTGTCTTTGGCGTTTCAATACATAATAAGCCATTACCGACACCACATTCATCCCGATCTGATGCTCTGGGTTGAGAAGAGAATATTCAACAAAGAAAATATGTTCAGTATAGAAGATTTTACCGTTGTTTTTTGTGCGTTATTCTGCCATAACTTCCACAAACCACTTACGCTATCAGAAACGATGAGACTACTGTTGTCTTTTGAGCGTTCAATAAGCATGGCCAACGACACCACGATCATCCCGATCTGATGCTCGGTTGAGATCTCATTCAAGAAAGAAAAATATATTCAATACTGAAGAGATTTTACCGTTGTTTTTTTTTGTTATTCTGTACCATAACTTCCCTAAACCATTTCTAAGCCCCTGCGGAAACGGTGAAACTACTATTTGTCTTTTGGCGTTCAATACGCAATGAACGACACTTACATTCATTCCGATCAGGTGCTCGGTTGAGAAGATATTCAACAAAGAAAATATCGGCAATATATAGAAGATTTTACCGTTGTTTTTTTTGATGTTATTCTGAACACAACATCTAAACGACTTAAGCTACAGAAGCGGTGAGCCTTTACTATTGTCTTCTGGCGTTCAATACGCAGCCAACGACACCACATTTCGTCCAGGATCTGATGCTGGGGTTGAGAAGATCTTCAACAAAGAAAATATATTCAATATAGGAGATTTTACCGTTGTTTTTTTGTGGCATTTTTACCTTCTGCCCATAACTTCGGCCCGACTGAAGCTTCTGAAACGATAAAACTACTGTTGTCGCTAAAGCGTTCAATGCGCAACCAACGGCACCACATTCAGCCCGATCTGATGCTCGGTTGAAAGATATTCAACGAAAATATATTCAATATAGAAGTTTTACCGTTGTTTTTTTGTGTTATTCTGCCCATAACTTCCTAAAACGACGCAAGCTACAAAAGCGATGAAACTACTGTTGTCTCCTGGCGTCCAATACGCGGCCAACGGCATTTTCCTACGATTCATGTTCCGATCTGACGGTCTCGGGTTGAGAAGATGTTCAACAAAGAAAATATATTCAATATAAGAAGATTTTACCGTTGTTTTTTTGTGTTATTCTGCCCGCTGCTTCCCAAACCCCCCCTAAGCTACCGAAACGATGAAACTACTGTTGTCTTTTGGGGTTCAATACCGCAGCCAACGACACCCCATTCAATCCGATCTGATGCTCGATTGAGAAGATATTCAACAAAGAAAATATATTCAATATAGAAGATTTTACCGTTGTTTTTTTTTGTGTTATTCTGCCGCATAACTTCCCAAACGACACCAAGCTACCGAAACGATGAAACTACTGTTGTCTTCACGAGTTCAATACGCAGCCAACGACACCACATTCATCCCGATCTGATGCTCAGTTGAGAAGATATTCGACAAAGAAAATATATTCAATATAAGAAGATTTTACCGTTGTTTTTTGTAAGTGTTGCCCTGCCGGCTAACTTCCCCAACGTACCAAAGCTGACAGAAACGATGAAACTACTGTTGTCTTTTGGCGTTCAATACGCAAGCCAACGACACCCACCATTCATCCGATCGGAGATGCTCGGTTGAGAAGATATTCAACAAAGAAAGTATATTCAATATAGAAGATTTTACCGTTGTTTTTTGCTGTTGTGTTATTCTGCCCATACTTTCTAAACGACTTAAGCTACAGAAACGATGGAAACTACTGTCGTGTTGTCTTCTGAGCGTTCAATGCGCAGCCAACGACACCACATTCAGTCCAGATCTGAGGCACGGTTGAGAAGATATTCAACAAAGAAAATATATTCAATGCAGAAGATTTTTACCGTTGTTTTTTTGTATGTTATTCTGCCCATACAACTTCTAAACAACATAAACTACAGAAACAATGAAACTACTGTTGCCTTTTGGCGTTCAATAGTCGACACCAATTCATCCCATGAGGCTCCAGGTGGAAGATGTTAAAAAAGAATATATATTAATATAGAAAATTTTACCAATTTTTTGTGTTATTCTGCCCATAACTTCTACTGTTATTTTATATGGCGTTCAATACGTAACCAACGGCACCACATTCATCCCGATCTGATGCTCGGTTGAAGAGATAAACAAGAAAATATCATTTCAATATCAGAAGATTTTACCGTTGTTTTTTTTGTGTTATTCTGCCCATAACTTCTAAACGACTTAAGCTCTTGAAACGATGAAACTACTGTTGTCTTCTGGCGTTCAATACGCATCTAACGACACCACATTCATCCCGATCTGATGCTCGGTTGAGAAGATATTCAACAAGAAAATATATTCAATATAGAAGATTTGGCCGTTGTTTTTTTTATGTGTTGTTCTGCCCATAACTACAAAACGACATAAACTACAGAAACAGTGAAACTACTACTTGTCTTCTGGCGTTCAATGCGCGGCAAACGACACCACATTCGATCTCAAGTCTGGTGCTCGGTTGAGAAGATATTCAAAAAAGAAAATATAGTTCAAAATAGAGAGATCTTTACCGTTGTTTTTTTTGTGTTATACTGCCCATAACTTCTAAACGACTAAGCTACAGAAGACGATGAAACTTCTGTTGTCTATTACGCGGTCCAGCCGCAGCCAACGGCACCACATTCATCCCGATCCCCGATGCTCAGGTTGAGAAGAGATATTCAACAAGAAAACTATATTCAATACCGAAGATTTTGCCGTTGTTTTTTTGTGTTATTCTGCCCATGACTCCCAAACGACATAAGCTACAGAAACGGTGAAACTACTGTTGTCTTCTGGCGTTCAATGCGCAACCAACGAACACCACGATTCATCCCGATCTGATGCTCGGTTGAGAAGATGTTCAACAAGGAAAATACCTTCAATATAGAAGATTTTACCGTTGTTTTTTGTAGTGCGATACTAGCTCCATAACTTCCTAAACCACTAAAGCTACAGAAACGGTGAAACCACTGTTGCATCTTTTAGCGTTCAATGGCAAACGACTACCACATTCATCCCGATCTGATACTCGGTTGAGAAGATATTCAACAAAGAAAATATATTCAATATAGAAGATTTTACCGTTGTTTTTTTGTGTTATTCTGCCCATAACTTCCAAACGACTTAAGCTCCAGGAAACGATGAAACTACTGTTGTCTTTCTGGCGTTCAATACGCAGCCAACGACTTCACATTCATCCCGATCTGATGCTCGGTTGAGAAGATATTCAACAAAGAAAATATATTCAATATAGAAGATTTTACCGTTGGTTTTTTTGTGGCATTATTCTGCCCATAACTTCTAAACGCCTTCAAGCTACGAAACGATGAAACTACTGTTGTCTTCTGGCGTTCAATACGTAGCCAACGACACCACATTCATCCCGATCTGGTGCTCGGTTGGAAGATATTAACAAAGAAAATATATTCAATATGAAGATTTTACCGTTGATTTTTTAGTGTTACATTCTGCCCATAACTACTAAACGACCTAAGCTACGAAACGATGAAACTACTGTTGTGCTTCTGGCGTTCAATACGCAGCCAACGACACCACATTCATCCCGATCTGATGCTCGGTTGAGAAGATATTCAACAAAATTTTTTTTTTTTTTTTTTCCCCCCTTCTCTATTCTTGGCGTTCAACCACCAAAACGCACTTCTCCCGATTTTGTATACGGTAACGAAAATATATTCAATATAGAAGATTTTACCGTTGTTTTTTTTGTGTTATTCTGCCCATAACTTCTAAACGACTTAAGCTACAGAAACGATGAAACTACTGTTGTCTTTTTGGCGTTCAATACGCAACCAACGACACCACATTCATCCAGATCTGATGCTCGGTTGAGAAGATATTCAACAAAGAAAATATATTCAATATGGAAGATTTTACCGTTGTTTTTTTTTGTGTTATTCTGCCCATAACTTCTAAACGACTTAAGCTACAGAAACGGTGAAACTACTGTTGTCTTCTCGGCGTTCAATACGCAGCCAACGACACCACATTCATCCCGATCTGATGCTCGGTTGAGAAGATATTCAACAAAGAAAATATATTCAATATAGAAGATTTTACCGTTGTTTTTTTTGTGTTATTCTGCCCATAACTTCTAAACGACTTAAGCTACAGAAACGATGAAACTACTGTTGTCTTCTGGCGTTCAATACGCAGCCAACGACACCACATTCATCCCGATCTGATGCTCGGTTGAGAAGATATTCAACAAAGAAAATATATTCAATATAGAAGATTTTACCGTTGTTTTTTTGTGTTATTCTGCCCATAACTTCTAAACGACTTAAGCTACAGAAACGATGAAACTACTGTTGTCTTCTTGGCGTTCAATACGCAGCCAACGACACCACATTCATCCCGATCTGATGCTCGGTTGAGAAGATATTCAACAAAGAAAATATATTCAATATAGAAGATTTTACCGTTGTTTTTTTTTGTGTTATTCTGCCCATAACTTCTAAACGACTTAAGCTACAGAAACGATGAAACTACTGTTGTCTTCTGGCGTTCAATACGCAGCCAACGACACCACATTCATCCCGATCTGATGCTCGGTTGAGAAGATATTCAACAAAGAAAATATATTCAATATAGAAGATTTTACCGTTGTTTTTTTTTGTGTTATTCTGCCCATAACTTCTAAACGACTTAAGCTACAGAAACGATGAAACTACTGTTGTCTTCTGGCGTTCAATACGCAGCCAACGACACCACATTCATCCCGATCTGATGCTCGGTTGAGAAGATATTCAACAAAGAAAATATATTCAATATAGAAGATTTTACCGTTGTTTTTTTTTGTGTTATTCTGCCCATAACTTCTAAACGACTTAAGCTACAGAAACGATGAAACTACTGTTGTCTTCTGGCGTTCAATACGCAGCCAACGACACCACATTCATCCCGATCTGATGCTCGGTTGAGAAGATATTCAACAAAGAAAATATATTCAATATAGAAGATTTTACCGTTGTTTTTTTGTGTTATTCTGCCCATAACTTCTAAACCACTTAAGCTACAGAAACGATGAAACTACTGTTGTCTTTTGGCGTTCAATACGTAGCCAACGACACCACATTCATCCCGATCTGATGCTCGGTTGAGAAGATATTCAACAAAGAAAATATATTCAATATAGAAGATTTTACCGTTGTTTTTTTTGTGTTATTCTGCCCATAACTTCTAAACCACTTAAGCTACAGAAACGATGAAACTACTGTTGTCTTCTGGCGTTCAATACGTAGCCAACGACACCACATTCATCCCGATCTGATGCTCGGTTGAGAAGATATTCAACAAAGAAAATATATTCAATATAGAAGATTTTACCGTTGTTTTTTTTGTGTTATTCTGCCCATAACTTCTAAACGACTTAAGCTACAGAAACGATGAAACTACTGTTGTCTTCTGGCGTTCAATACGCAGCCAACGACACCACATTCATCCCGATCTGATGCTCGGTTGAGAAGATATTCAACAAAGAAAATATATTCAATATAGAAGATTTTACCGTTGATTTTTTTGTGTTATTCTGCCCATAACTTCTAAACGACTTAAGCTACAGAAACGATGAAACTACTGTTGTCTTCTGGCGTTCAATACGCAGCCAACGACACCACATTCATCCCGATCTGATGCTCGGTTGAGAAGATATTCAACAAAGAAAATATATTCAATATAGAAGATTTTACCGTTGTTTTTTTTGTGTTATTCTGCCCATAACTTCTAAACGACTTAAGCTACAGAAACGATGAAACTACTGTTGTCTTCTGGCGTTCAATACGCAGCCAACGACACCACATTCATCCGATCTGATGCTCGGTTGAGAAGATATTCAACAAAGAAAATATATTCAATATAGAAGATTTTACCGTTGTTTTTTTTGTGTTATTCTGCCCATAACTTCTAAACGACTTAAGCTACAGAAACGATGAAACTACTGTTGTCTTCTGGCGTTCAATACGCAGCCAACGACACCACATTCATCCCGATCTGATGCTCGGTTGAGAAGATATTCAACAAAGAAAATATATTCAATATAGAAGATTTTACCGTTGTTTTTTTTGTGTTATTCTGCCCATAACTTCTAAACCACTTAAGCTACAGAAACGATGAAACTACTGTTGTCTTTTGGCGTTCAATACGCAGCCAACGACACCACATTCATCCCGATCTGATGCTCGGTTGAGAAGATATTCAACAAAGAAAATATATTCAATATAGAAGATTTTACCGTTGTTTTTTTTGTGTTATTCTGCCCATAACTTCTAAACGACTTAAGCTACGAAACGATGAAACTACTGTTGTCTTCTGGCGTTCAATACGTAGCCAACGACACCACATTCATCCCGATCTGATGCTCGGTTGAGAAGATATTCAACAAAGAAAATATATTCAATATAGAAGATTTTACCGTTGTTTTTTTTGTGTTATTCTGCCCATAACTTCTAAACGACTTAAGCTACAGAAACGATGAAACTACTGTTGTCTTCTGGCGTTCAATACGCAGCCAACGACACCACATTCATCCCGATCTGATGCTCGGTTGAGAAGATATTCAACAAAGAAAATATATTCAATATAGAAGATTTTACCGTTGTTTTTTTTTGTGTTATTCTGCCCATAACTTCTAAACGACTTAAGCTACAGAAACGATGAAACTACTGTTGTCTTTTGGCGTTCAATACGCAGCCAACGACACCACATTCATCCCGATCTGATGCTCGGTTGAGGAAGATATTCAACAAAGAAAATATATTCAATATAGAAGATTTTACCGTTGGTTTTTTTGTGTTATTCTGCCCATAACTTCTAAACGACTTAAGCTACATGAAACGATGAAACTACTGTTGTCTTCTGGCGTTCAATACGCAGCCAACGACACTACATTCATCCCGATCTGATGCTCGGTTGAGAAGATATTCAACAAAGAAAATATATTCAATATAGAAGATTTTACCGTTGTTTTTTTTGTGTTATTCTGCCCATAACTTCTAAACGACTTAAGCTACAGAAACGATGAAACTACTGTTGTCTTCTGGCGTTCAATACGCAGCCAACGACACCACATTCATCCCGATCTGATGCTCGGTTGAGAAGATATTCAACAAAGAAAATATATTCAATATAGAAGATTTTACCGTTGTTTTTTTGTGTTATTCTGCCCATAACTTCTAAACGACTTAAGCTACAGAAACGATGAAACTACTGTTGTCTTCTGGCGTTCAATACGCAACCAACGACACCACATTCATCCCGATCTGATGCTCGGTTGAGAAGATATTCAACAAAGAAAATATATTCAATATAGAAGATTTTACCGTTGTTTTTTTTGTGTTATTCTGCCCATAACTTCTAAACGACTTAAGCTACAGAAACGATGAAACTACTGTTGTCTTCTGGCGTTCAATACGCAACCAACGACACCACATTCATCCCGATCTGATGCTCGGTTGAGAAGATATTCAACAAAGAAAATATATTCAATATAGAAGATTTTACCGTTGTTTTTTTTGTGTTATTCCGCCCATAACTTCTAAACGACTTAAGCTACAGAAACGATGAAACTACTGTTGTCTTCTGGCGTTCAATACGCAGCCAACGACACCACATTCATCCCGATCTGATGCTCGGTTGAGAAGATATTCAACAAAGAAAATATATTCAATATAGAAGATTTTACCGTTGTTTTTTTGTGTTATTCTGCCCATAACTTCTAAACGACTTAAGCTACAGAAACGATGAAACTACTGTTGTCTTCTGGCGTTCAATACGCAGCCAACGACACCACATTCATCCCGATCTGATGCTCGGTTGAGAAGATATTCAACAAAGAAAATATATTCAATATAGAAGATTTTACCGTTGTTTTTTTGTGTTATTCTGCCCATAACTTCTAAACCACTTAAGCTACAGAAACGATGAAACTACTGTTGTCTTTTGGCGTTCAATACGCAGCCAACGACACCACATTCATCCCGATCTGATGCTCGGTTGAGAAGATATTCAACAAAGAAAATATATTCAATATAGAAGATTTTACCGTTGTTTTTTTTGTGTTATTCTGCCCATAACTTCTAAACGACTTAAGCTACAGAAACGATGAAACTACTGTTGTCTTTTGGCGTTCAATACGCAGCCAACGACACCACATTCATCCCGATCTGATGCTCGGTTGAGAAGATATTCAACAAAGAAAATATATTCAATATAGAAGATTTTACCGTTGTTTTTTGTGTTATTCTGCCCATAACTTCTAAACGACTTAAGCTACAGAAACGATGAAACTACTGTTGTCTTCTGGCGTTCAATACGCAGCCAACGACACCACATTCATCCCGATCTGATGCTCGGTTGAGAAGATATTCAACAAAGAAAATATATTCAATATAGAAGATTTTACCGTTGTTTTTTTTGTGTTATTCTGCCCATAACTTCTAAACGACTTAAGCTACAGAAACGATGAAACTACTGTTGTCTTCTGGCGTTCAATACGCAGCCAACGACACCACATTCATCCGATCTGATGCTCGGTTGAGAAGATATTCAACAAAGAAAATATATTCAATATAGAAGATTTTACCGTTGTTTTTTTTGTGTTATTCTGCCCATAACTTCTAAACGACTTAAGCTACAGAAACGATGAAACTACTGTTGTCTTCTGGCGTTCAATACGCAGCCAACGACACCACATTCATCCCGATCTGATGCTCGGTTGAGAAGATATTCAACAAAGAAAATATATTCAATATAGAAGATTTTACCGTTGTTTTTTTTGTGTTATTCTGCCCATAACTTCTAAACCACTTAAGCTACAGAAACGATGAAACTACTGTTGTCTTTTGGCGTTCAATACGCAGCCAACGACACCACAATCATCCCGATCTGATGCTCGGTTGAGAAGATATTCAACAAAGAAAATATATTCAATATAGAAGATTTTACCGTTGTTTTTTTTGTGTTATTCTGCCCATAACTTCTAAACGACTTAAGCTACAGAAACGATGAAACTACTGTTGTCTTCTGGCGTTCAATACGCAGCCAACGACACCACATTCATCCCGATCTGATGCTCGGTTGAGAAGATATTCAACAAAGAAAATATATTCAATATAGAAGATTTTACCGTTGTTTTTTTTGTGTTATTCTGCCCATAACTTCTAAACGACTTAAGCTACAGAAACGATGAAACTACTGTTGTCTTCTGGCGTTCAATACGCAGCCAACGACACCACATTCATCCCGATCTGATGCTCGGTTGAGAAGATATTCAACAAAGAAAATATATTCAATATAGAAGATTTTACCGTTGTTTTTTTTGTGTTATTCTGCCCATAACTTCTAAACGACTTAAGCTACAGAAACGATGAAACTACTGTTGTCTTCTGGCGTTCAATACGCAGCCAACGACACCACATTCATCCCGATCTGATGCTCGGTTGAGAAGATATTCAACAAAGAAAATATATTCAATATAGAAGATTTTACCGTTGTTTTTTTGTGTTATTCTGCCCATAACTTCTAAACCACTTAAGCTACAGAAACGGTAAAACTACTGTTGTTTTTTGGCGTTCAATACGCAGCCAACGACACCACATTCATCCCGATCTGATGCTCGGTTGAGAAGATATTCAACAAAGAAAATATATTCAATATAGAAGATTTTACCGTTGTTTTTTTTGTGTTATTCTGCCCATAACTTCTAAACGACTTAAGCTACAGAAACGATGAAACTACTGTTGTCTTCTGGCGTTCAATACGCAGCCAACGACACCACATTCATCCCGATCTGATGCTCGGTTGAGAAGATATTCAACAAAGAAAATATATTCAATATAGAAGATTTTACCGTTGATTTTTTTGTGTTATTCTGCCCATAACTTCTAAACCACCTAAGCTACAGAAACGATGAAACTACTGTTGTCTTTTGGCGTTCAATACGTAGCCAACGACACCACATTCATCCCGATCTGATGCTCGGTTGAGAAGATATTCAACAAAGAAAATATATTCAATATAGAAGATTTTACCGTTGTTTTTTTTGTGTTATTCTGCCCATAACTTCTAAACGACTTAAGCTACAGAAACGATGAAACTACTGTTGTCTTCTGGCGTTCAATACGCAGCCAACGACACCACATTCATCCCGATCTGATGCTCGGTTGAGAAGATATTCAACAAAGAAAATATATTCAATATAGAAGATTTTACCGTTGTTTTTTTTGTGTTATTCCGCTCATAACTTCTAAACGACTTAAGCTTCAGAAACGATGAAACTACTGTTGTCTTCTGGCGTTCAATACGCAGCCAACGACACCACAATCATCCCGATCTGATGCTCGGTTGAGAAGATATTCAACAAAGAAAATATATTCAATATAGAAGATTTTACCGTTGTTTTTTTTGTGTTATTCTGCCCATAACTTCTAAACGACTTAAGCTACAGAAACGATGAAACTACTGTTGTCTTCTGGCGTTCAATACGCAGCCAACGACACCACATTCATTCCGATCTGATGCTCGGTTGAGAAGATATTCAACAAAGAAAATATATTCAATATAGAAGATTTTACCGATGTTTCTTTTGTGTTATTCCGCTCATAACTTCTAAACGACTTAAGCTTCAGAAACGATGAAACTACTGTTGTCTTCTGGCGTTCAATACGCAGCCAACGACACCACATTCATTCCGATCTGATGCTCGGTTGAGAAGATATTCAACAAAGAAAATATATTCAATATAGAAGATTTTACCGTTGTTTTTTTGTGTTATTCTGCCCATAACTTCTAAACGACTTAAGCTACAGAAACGATGAAACTACTGTTGTCTTCTGGCGTTCAATACGCAGCCAACGACACCACATTCATCCCGATCTGATGCTCGGTTGAGAAGATATTCAACAAAGAAAATATATTCAATATAGAAGATTTTACCGTTGTTTTTTTTGTGTTATTCCGCTCATAACTTCTAAACGACTTAAGCTACAGAAACGTTGAAACTACTGTTGTCTTCTGGCGTTCAATACGCAGCCAACGACACCACATTCATTCCGATCTGATGCTCGGTTGAGAAGATATTCAACAAAGAAAATATATTCAATATAGAAGATTTTACCGTTGTTTTTTTTGTGTTATTCTGCCCATAACTTCTAAACGACTTAAGCTACAGAAACGATGAAACTACTGTTGTCTTCTGGCGTTCAATACGCAGCCAACGACACCACATTCATTCCGATCTGATGCTCGGTTGAGAAGATATTCAACAAAGAAAATATATTCAATATAGAAGATTTTACCGTTGTTTTTTTTGTGTTATTCTGCCCATAACTTCTAAACCACTTAAGCTACAGAAACGGTAAAAATACTGTTGTTTTTTGGCGTTCAATACGCAGCCAACGACACCACATTCATCCCGATCTGATGCTCGGTTGAGAAGATATTCAACAAAGAAAATATATTCAATATAGAAGATTTTACCGTTGTTTTTTTTGTGTTATTCTGCCCATAACTTCTAAACGACTTAAGCTACAGAAACGATGAAACTACTGTTGTCTTCTGGCGTTCAATACGCAGCCAACGACACCACATTCATCCCGATCTGATGCTCGGTTGAGAAGATATTCAACAAAGAAAATATATTCAATATAGAAGATTTTACCGTTGTTTTTTTTGTGTTATTCTGCCCATAACTTCTAAACCACCTAAGCTACAGAATCGATGAAACTACTGTTGTCTTTTGGCGTTCAATACGTAGCCAACGACACCACAATCATCCCGATCTGATGCTCGGTTGAGAAGATATTCAACAAAGAAAATATATTCAATATAGAAGATTTTACCGTTGTTTTTTTGTGTTATTCTGCCCATAACTTCTAAACGACTTAAGCTACAGAAACGATGAAACTACTGATGTCTTCTGGCGTTCAATACGCAGCCAACGACACCACATTCATCCCGATCTGATGCTCGGTTGAGAAGATATTCAACAAAGAAAATATATTCAATATAGAAGATTTTACCGTTGTTTTTTTTGTGTTATTCTGCCCATAACTTCTAAACGACTTAAGCTACAGAAACGATGAAACTACTGTTGTCTTCTGGCGTTCAATACGCAGCCAACGACACCACATTCATTCCGATCTGATGCTCGGTTGAGAAGATATTCAACAAAGAAAATATATTCAATATAGAAGATTTTACCGTTGTTTTTTTTGTGTTATTCTGCCCATAACTTCTAAACGACTTAAGCTACAGAAACGATGAAACTACTGTTGTCTTCTGGCGTTCAATACGCAGCCAACGACACCACATTCATTCCGATCTGATGCTCGGTTGAGAAGATATTCAACAAAGAAAATATATTCAATATAGAAGATTTTACCGTTGTTTTTTTTGTGTTATTCTGCCCATAACTTCTAAACGACTTAAGCTACAGAAACGATGAAACTACTGTTGTCTTCTGGCGTTCAATACGCAGCCAACGACACCACATTCATTCCGATCTGATGCTCGGTTGAGAAGATATTCAACAAAGAAAATATATTCAATATAGAAGATTTTACCGTTGTTTTTTTTGTGTTATTCTGCCCATAACTTCTAAACCACTTAAGCTACAGAAACGGTAAAGATACTGTTGTTTTTTGGCGTTCAATACGCAGCCAACGACACCACATTCATCCCGATCTGATGCTCGGTTGAGAAGATATTCAACAAAGAAAATATATTCAATATAGAAGATTTTACCGTTTTTTTTTGTGTTATTCTGCCCATAACTTCTAAACGACTTAAGCTACAGAAACGATGAAACTACTGTTGTCTTTTGGCTTTCAATACGCAGCCAACGACACCACATTCATCCCGATCTGATGCTCGGTTGAGAAGATATTCAACAAAGAAAATATATTCAATATAGAAGATTTTACCGTTGATTTTTTTTGTGTTATTCTGCCCATAACTTCTAAACCACCTAAGCTACAGAAACGATGAAACTACTGTTGTCTTTTGGCGTTCAATACGTAGCCAACGACACCACAATCATCCCGATCTGATGCTCGGTTGAGAAGATATTCAACAAAGAAAATATATTCAATATAGAAGATTTTACCGTTGTTTTTTTTGTGTTATTCTGCCCATAACTTCTAAACGACTTAAGCTACAGAAACGATGAAACTACTGTTGTCTTCTGGCGTTCAATACGCAGCCAACGACACCACATTCATCCCGATCTGATGCTCGGTTGAGAAGATATTCAACAAAGAAAATATATTCAGTATTGAAGATTTTACCGTTGTTTTTTTTGTGTTATTCCGCTCATAACTTCTAAACGACTTAAGCTACAGAAACTACTGTTGTCTTCTGGCGTTCAATACGCAGCCAACGACACCACATTCATTCCGATCTGATGCTCGGTTGAGAAGATATTCAACAAAGAAAATATATTCAATATAGAAGATTTTACCGTTGTTTTTTTTGTGTTATTCTGCCCATAACTTCTAAACGACTTAAGCTACAGAAACGATGAAACTACTGTTGTCTTCTGGCGTTCAATACGCAGCCAACGACACCACATTCATCCCGATCTGATGCTCGGTTGAGAAGATATTCAACAAAGAAAATATATTCAATATAGAAGATTTTACCGTTGTTTTTTTTGTGTTATTCCGCTCATAACTTCTAAACGACTTAAGCTACAGAAACGATGAAACTACTGTTGTCTTCTGGCGTTCAATACGCAGCCAACGACACCACATTCATTCCGATCTGATGCTCGGTTGAGAAGATATTCAACAAAGAAAATATATTCAATATAGAAGATTTTACCGTTGTTTTTTTTGTGTTATTCTGCCCATAACTTCTAAACCACTTAAGCTACAGAAACGGTAAAAATACTGTTGTTTTTTGGCGTTCAATACGCAGCCAACGACACCACATTCATCCCGATCTGATGCTCGGTTGAGAAGATATTCAACAAAGAAAATATATTCAATATAGAAGATTTTACCGTTGTTTTTTTTGTGTTATTCTGCCCATAACTTCTAAACCACTTAAGCTACAGAAACGGTAAAAATACTGTTGTTTTTTGGCGTTCAATACGCAGCCAACGACACCACATTCATCCCGATCTGATGCTCGGTTGAGAAGATATTCAACAAAGAAAATATATTCAATATAGAAGATTTTACCGTTGTTTTTTTTGTGTTATTCTGCCCATAACTTCTAAACGACTTAAGCTACAGAAACGATGAAACTACTGTTGTCTTCTGGCGTTCAATACGCAGCCAACGACACCACATTCATTCCGATCTGATGCTCGGTTGAGAAGATATTCAACAAAGAAAATATATTCAATATAGAAGATTTTACCGTTGTTTTTTTTGTGTTATTCTGCCCATAACTTCTAAACCACTTAAGCTACAGAAACGGTAAAGATACTGTTGTTTTTTGGCGTTCAATACGCAGCCAACGACACCACATTCATCCCGATCTGATGCTCGGTTGAGAAGATATTCAACAAAGAAAATATATTCAATATAGAAGATTTTACCGTTGTTTTTTTTGTGTTATTCTGCCCATAACTTCTAAACGACTTAAGCTACAGAAACGATGAAACTACTGTTGTCTTCTGGCGTTCAATACGCAGCCAACGACACCACATTCATCCCGATCTGATGCTCGGTTGAGAAGATATTCAACAAAGAAAATATATTCAATATAGAAGATTTTACCGTTGATTTTTTTGTGTTATTCTGCCCATAACTTCTAAACCACCTAAGCTACAGAAACGATGAAACTACTGTTGTCTTTTGGCGTTCAATACGTAGCCAACGACACCACAATCATCCCGATCTGATGCTCGGTTGAGAAGATATTCAACAAAGAAAATATATTCAATATAGAAGATTTTACCGTTGTTTTTTTTGTGTTATTCTGCCCATAACTTCTAAACGACTTAAGCTACAGAAACGATGAAACTACTGTTGTCTTCTGGCGTTCAATACGCAGCCAACGACACCACATTCATTCCGATCTGATGCTCGGTTGAGAAGATATTCAACAAAGAAAATATATTCAATATAGAAGATTTTACCGTTGTTTTTTTTGTGTTATTCTGCCCATAACTTCTAAACGACTTAAGCTACAGAAACGATGAAACTACTGTTGTCTTCTGGCGTTCAATACGCAGCCAACGACACCACATTCATCCCGATCTGATGCTCGGTTGAGAAGATATTCAACAAAGAAAATATATTCAATATAGAAGATTTTACCGTTTTTTTTTTTTGTGTTATTCCGCTCATAACTTCTAAACGACTTAAGCTACAGAAACGTTGAAACTACTGTTGTCTTCTGGCGTTCAATACGCAGCCAACGACACCACATTCATTCCGATCTGATGCTCGGTTGAGAAGATATTCAACAAAGAAAATATATTCAATATAGAAGATTTTACCGTTGTTTTTTTTGTGTTATTCTGCCCATAACTTCTAAACCACCTAAGCTACAGAAACGATGAAACTACTGTTGTCTTCTGGCGTTCAATACGCAGCCAACGACACCACATTCATTCCGATCTGATGCTCGGTTGAGAAGATATTCAACAAAGAAAATATATTCAATATAGAAGATTTTACCGTTGTTTTTTTTGTGTTATTCTGCCCATAACTTCTAAACCACTTAAGCTACAGAAACGGTAAAAATACTGTTGTTTTTTGGCGTTCAATACGCAGCCAACGACACCACATTCATCCCGATCTGATGCTCGGTTGAGAAGATATTCAACAAAGAAAATATATTCAATATAGAAGATTTTACCGTTGTTTTTTTGTGTTATTCTGCCCATAACTTCTAAACGACTTAAGCTACAGAAACGATGAAACTACTGTTGTCTTCTGGCGTTCAATACGCAGCCAACGACACCACATTCATCCCGATCTGATGCTCGGTTGAGAAGATATTCAACAAAGAAAATATATTCAATATAGAAGATTTTACCGTTGTTTTTTTGTGTTATTCTGCCCATAACTTCTAAACCACCTAAGCTACAGAATCGATGAAACTACTGTTGTCTTTTGGCGTTCAATACGTAGCCAACGACACCACAATCATCCCGATCTGATGCTCGGTTGAGAAGATATTCAACAAAGAAAATATATTCAATATAGAAGATTTTACCGTTGTTTTTTTTGTGTTATTCTGCCCATAACTTCTAAACGACTTAAGCTACAGAAACGATGAAACTACTGTTGTCTTCTGGCGTTCAATACGCAGCCAACGACACCACATTCATTCCGATCTGATGCTCGGTTGAGAAGATATTCAACAAAGAAAATATATTCAATATAGAAGATTTTACCGTTGTTTTTTTTGTGTTATTCTGCCCATAACTTCTAAACGACTTAAGCTACAGAAACGATGAAACTACTGTTGTCTTCTGGCGTTCAATACGCAGCCAACGACACCACATTCATCCCGATCTGATGCTCGGTTGATTTTACCGTTGTTTTTTTTGTGTTATTCTGCCCATAACTTCTAAACGACTTAAGCTACAGAAACGATGAAACTACTGTTGTCTTCTGGCGTTCAATACGCAGCCAACGACACCACATTCATCCCGATCTGATGCTCGGTTGAGAAGATATTCAACAAAGAAAATATATTCAATATAGAAGATTTTACCGTTGTTTTTTTTGTGTTATTCTGCCCATAACTTCTAAACCACCTAAGCTACAGAATCGATGAAACTACTGTTGTCTTTTGGCGTTCAATACGTAGCCAACGACACCACAATCATCCCGATCTGATGCTCGGTTGAGAAGATATTCAACAAAGAAAATATATTCAATATAGAAGATTTTACCGTTGTTTTTTTTGTGTTATTCTGCCCATAACTTCTAAACGACTTAAGCTACAGAAACGATGAAACTACTGATGTCTTCTGGCGTTCAATACGCAGCCAACGACACCACATTCATCCCGATCTGATGCTCGGTTGAGAAGATATTCAACAAAGAAAATATATTCAATATAGAAGATTTTACCGTTGTTTTTTTTGTGTTATTCTGCCCATAACTTCTAAACGACTTAAGCTACAGAAACGATGAAACTACTGTTGTCTTCTGGCGTTCAATACGCAGCCAACGACACCACATTCATTCCGATCTGATGCTCGGTTGAGAAGATATTCAACAAAGAAAATATATTCAATATAGAAGATTTTACCGTTGTTTTTTTTGTGTTATTCTGCCCATAACTTCTAAACGACTTAAGCTACAGAAACGATGAAACTACTGTTGTCTTCTGGCGTTCAATACGCAGCCAACGACACCACATTCATTCCGATCTGATGCTCGGTTGAGAAGATATTCAACAAAGAAAATATATTCAATATAGAAGATTTTACCGTTGTTTTTTTTGTGTTATTCTGCCCATAACTTCTAAACGACTTAAGCTACAGAAACGATGAAACTACTGTTGTCTTCTGGCGTTCAATACGCAGCCAACGACACCACATTCATTCCGATCTGATGCTCGGTTGAGAAGATATTCAACAAAGAAAATATATTCAATATAGAAGATTTTACCGTTGTTTTTTTTGTGTTATTCTGCCCATAACTTCTAAACCACTTAAGCTACAGAAACGGTAAAGATACTGTTGTTTTTTGGCGTTCAATACGCAGCCAACGACACCACATTCATCCCGATCTGATGCTCGGTTGAGAAGATATTCAACAAAGAAAATATATTCAATATAGAAGATTTTACCGTTTTTTTTTTGTGTTATTCTGCCCATAACTTCTAAACGACTTAAGCTACAGAAACGATGAAACTACTGTTGTCTTCTGGCGTTCAATACGCAGCCAACGACACCACATTCATCCCGATCTGATGCTCGGTTGAGAAGATATTCAACAAAGAAAATATATTCAATATAGAAGATTTTACCGTTGATTTTTTTTGTGTTATTCTGCCCATAACTTCTAAACCACCTAAGCTACAGAAACGATGAAACTACTGTTGTCTTTTGGCGTTCAATACGTAGCCAACGACACCACAATCATCCCGATCTGATGCTCGGTTGAGAAGATATTCAACAAAGAAAATATATTCAATATAGAAGATTTTACCGTTGTTTTTTTTTGTTATTCTGCCCATAACTTCTAAACGACTTAAGCTACAGAAACGATGAAACTACTGTTGTCTTCTGGCGTTCAATACGCAGCCAACGACACCACATTCATCCCGATCTGATGCTCGGTTGAGAAGATATTCAACAAAGAAAATATATTCAATATAGAAGATTTTACCGTTGTTTTTTTTGTGTTATTCTGCCCATAACTTCTAAACGACTTAAGCTACAGAAACGATGAAACTACTGTTGTCTTCTGGCGTTCAATACGCAGCCAACGACACCACATTCATCCCGATCTGATGCTCGGTTGAGAAGATATTCAACAAAGAAAATATATTCAATATAGAAGATTTTACCGTTGTTTTTTTGTGTTATTCTGCCCATAACTTCTAAACGACTTAAGCTACAGAAACGATGAAACTACTGTTGTCTTCTGGCGTTCAATACGCAGCCAACGACACCACATTCATTCCGATCTGATGCTCGGTTGAGAAGATATTCAACAAAGAAAATATATTCAATATAGAAGATTTTACCGTTGTTTTTTTTGTGTTATTCTGCCCATAACTTCTAAACGACTTAAGCTACAGAAACGGTGAAACTACTGTTGTCTTCTGGCGTTCAATACGCAGCCAACGACACCACATTCATTCCGATCTGATGCTCGGTTGAGAAGATATTCAACAAAGAAAATATATTCAATATAGAAGATTTTACCGTTGTTTTTTTTGTGTTATTCTGCCCATAACTTCTAAACCACTTAAGCTACAGAAACGGTAAAAATACTGTTGTTTTTTGGCGTTCAATACGCAGCCAACGACACCACATTCATCCCGATCTGATGCTCGGTTGAGAAGATATTCAACAAAGAAAATATATTCAATATAGAAGATTTTACCGTTGTTTTTTTTGTGTTATTCTGCCCATAACTTCTAAACGACTTAAGCTACAGAAACGATGAAACTACTGTTGTCTTCTGGCGTTCAATACGCAGCCAACGACACCACATTCATCCCGATCTGATGCTCGGTTGAGAAGATATTCAACAAAGAAAATATATTCAATATAGAAGATTTTACAGTTGTTTTTTTTGTGTTATTCTGCCCATAACTTCTAAACGACTTAAGCTACAGAAACGATGAAACTACTGTTGTCTTCTGGCGTTCAATACGCAGCCAACGACACCACATTCATCCCGATCTGATGCTCGGTTGAGAAGATATTCAACAAAGAAAATATATTCAATATAGAAGATTTTACCGTTGATTTTTTTGTGTTATTCTGCCCATAACTTCTAAACGACTTAAAAAAAAAAAAAATTTTTTTTTTTTTGGTTTTTTTAAGCAGCCAACCAACACTACATTCTTCCTGTTCTGTGCTCGGTTGAGAAGATATTCAAAAAAAAATATATTTAGTATTGAAGATTTTACCGTTGTTTTTTTGTGTTATTCCGCTCATAACTTCTAAACGACTTAAGCTACAGAAACGATGAAACTACTGTTGTCTTCTGGCGTTCAATACGCAGCCAACGACACCACATTCATCCCGATCTGATGCTCGGTTGAGAAGATATTCAACAAAGAAAATATATTCAGTATTGAAGATTTTACCGTTGTTTTTTTTGTGTTATTCCGCTCATAACTTCTAAACGACTTAAGCTACAGAAACGATGAAACTACTGTTGTCTTCTGGCGTTCAATACGCAGCCAACGACACCACATTCATTCCGATCTGATGCTCGGTTGAGAAGATATTCAACAAAGAAAATATATTCAATATAGAAGATTTTACCGTTGTTTTTTTGTGTTATTCTGCCCATAACTTCTAAACGACTTAAGCTACAGAAACGATGAAACTACTGTTGTCTTCTGGCGTTCAATACGCAGCCAACGACACCACATTCATCCCGATCTGATGCTCGGTTGAGAAGATATTCAACAAAGAAAATATATTCAATATAGAAGATTTTACCGTTGTTTTTTTTGTGTTATTCCGCTCATAACTTCTAAACGACTTAAGCTACAGAAACGATGAAACTACTGTTGTCTTTTGGCGTTCAATACGCAGCCAACGACACCACATTCATTCCGATCTGATGCTCGGTTGAGAAGATATTCAACAAAGAAAATATATTCAATATAGAAGATTTTACCGTTGTTTTTTTTGTGTTATTCTGCCCATAACTTCTAAACGACTTAAGCTACAGAAACGATGAAACTACTGTTGTCTTCTGGCGTTCAATACGCAGCCAACGACACCACATTCATTCCGATCTGATGCTCGGTTGAGAAGATATTCAACAAAGAAAATATATTCAATATAGAAGATTTTACCGTTGTTTTTTTTGTGTTATTCTGCCCATAACTTCTAAACCACTTAAGCTACAGAAACGGTAAAATACCTGTTGTTTTTTGGCGTTCAATACGCAGCCAACGACACCACATTCATCCCGATCTGATGCTCGGTTGAGAAGATATTCAACAAAGAAAATATATTCAATATAGAAGATTTTACCGTTGTTTTTTTTGTGTTATTCTGCCCATAACTTCTAAACGACTTAAGCTACAGAAACGATGAAACTACTGTTGTCTTCTGGCGTTCAATACGCAGCCAACGACACCACATTCATCCCGATCTGATGCTCGGTTGAGAAGATATTCAACAAAGAAAATATATTCAATATAGAAGATTTTACCGTTGATTTTTTTGTGTTATTCTGCCCATAACTTCTAAACCACCTAAGCTACAGAAACGATGAAACTACTGTTGTCTTTTGGCGTTCAATACGTAGCCAACGACACCACAATCATCCCGATCTGATGCTCGGTTGAGAAGATATTCAACAAAGAAAATATATTCAATATAGAAGATTTTACCGTTGTTTTTTTTGTGTTATTCTGCCCATAACTTCTAAACGACTTAAGCTACAGAAACGATGAAACTACTGTTGTCTTCTGGCGTTCAATACGCAGCCAACGACACCACATTCATCCCGATCTGATGCTCGGTTGAGAAGATATTCAACAAAGAAAATATATTCAATATAGAAGATTTTACCGTTGTTTTTTTTGTGTTATTCTGCCCATAACTTCTAAACGACTTAAGCTACAGAAACGATGAAACTACTGTTGTCTTCTGGCGTTCAATACGCAGCCAACGACACCACATTCATTCCGATCTGATGCTCGGTTGAGAAGATATTCAACAAAGAAAATATATTCAATATAGAAGATTTTACCGTTGTTTTTTTTGTGTTATTCTGCCCATAACTTCTAAACCACTTAAGCTACAGAAACGGTAAAAATACTGTTGTTTTCTGGCGTTCAATACGCAGCCAACGACACCACATTCATCCCGATCTGATGCTCGGTTGAGAAGATATTCAACAAAGAAAATATATTCAATATAGAAGATTTTACCGTTGTTTTTTTGTGTTATTCTGCCCATAACTTCTTAACGACTTAAGCTACAGAAACGATGAAACTACTGTTGTCTTCTGGCGTTCAATACGCAGCCAACGACACCACATTCATTCCGATCTGATGCTCGGTTGAGAAGATATTCAACAAAGAAAATATATTCAATGTAGAAGATTTTACCGTTGTTTTTTTGTGTTATTCTGCCCATAACTTCTAAACGACTTAAGCTACAGAAACGATGAAACTACTGTTGTCTTCTGGCGTTCAATACGCAGCCAACGACACCACATTCATTCCGATCTGATGCTCGGTTGAGAAGATATTCAACAAAGAAAATATATTCAATATAGAAGATTTTACCGTTGTTTTTTTGTGTTATTCTGCCCATAACTTCTAAACGACTTAAGCTACAGAAACGATGAAACTACTGTTGTCTTCTGGCGTTCAATACGCAGCCAACGACACCACATTCATTCCGATCTGATGCTCGGTTGAGAAGATATTCAACAAAGAAAATATATTCAATATAGAAGATTTTACCGTTGTTTTTTTTGTGTTATTCTGCCCATAACTTCTAAACGACTTAAGCTACAGAAACGATGAAACTACTGTTGTCTTCTGGCGTTCAATACGCAGCCAACGACACCACAATCATCCCGATCTGATGCTTGGTTGAGAAGATATTCAACAAAGAAAATATATTCAATGTAGAAGATTTTACCGTTGTTTTTTTGTGTTATTCTGCCCATAACTTCTAAACCACCTAAGCTACAGAAACGATGAAACTACTGTTGTCTTTTGGCGTTCAATACGTAGCCAACGACACCACAATCATCCCGATCTGATGCTCGGTTGAGAAGATATTCAACAAAGAAAATATATTCAATATAGAAGATTTTACCGTTGTTTTTTTTGTGTTATTCTGCCCATAACTTCTAAACGACTTAAGCTACAGAAACGATGAAACTACTGTTGTCTTCTGGCGTTCAATACGCAGCCAACGACACCACATTCATCCCGATCTGATGCTCGGTTGAGAAGATATTCAACAAAGAAAATATATTCAATATAGAAGATTTTACCGTTGATTTTTTTTGTGTTATTCTGCCCATAACTTCTAAACCACCTAAGCTACAGAAACGATGAAACTACTGTTGTCTTTTGGCGTTCAATACGTAGCCAACGACACCACATTCATCCCGATCTGATGCTCGGTTGAGAAGATATTCAACAAAGAAAATATATTCAATATAGAAGATTTTACCGTTGTTTTTTTTGTGTTATTCTGCCCATAACTTCTAAACGACTTAAGCTACAGAAACGATGAAACTACTGTTGTCTTCTGGCGTTCAATACGCAGCCAACGACACCACATTCATCCCGATCTGATGCTCGGTTGAGAAGATATTTAACAAAGAAAATATATTCAGTATTGAAGATTGTACCGTTGTTTTTTTTGTGTTATTCTGCCCATAACTTCTAAACCACCTAAGCTACAGAAACGATGAAACTACTGTTGTCTTTTGGCTTTCAATACGTAGCCAACGACACCACATTCATCCCGATCTGATGCTCGGTTGAGAAGATATTCAACAAAGAAAATATATTCAATATAGAAGATTTTACCGTTGTTTTTTTTGTGTTATTCTGCCCATAACTTCTAAACGACTTAAGCTACAGAAACGATGAAACTATTGTTGTCTTCTGGCGTTCAATACGCAGCCAACGACACCACATTCATCCCGATCTGATGCTCGGTTGAGAAGATATTCAACAAAGAAAATATATTCAATATAGAAGATTTTACCGTTGGTTTTTGTTGTGTTATTCTGCCCATAACTTCTAAACGACTTAAGCTACAGAAACGATGAAACTACTGTTGTCTTTTGGAGTTCAATACGTAGCCAACGACACCACATTCATCCCGATCTTATGCTCGGTTGAGAAGATATTCAACAAAGAAAATATATTCAATGTAGAAGATTTTACCGTTGATTTTTTTTGTGTTATTCTGCCCATAACTTCTAAACCACCTAAGCTACAGAAACGATGAAACTACTGTTGTCTTTTGGCGTTCAATACGTAGCCAACGACACCACATTCATCCCGATCTGATGCTCGGTTGAGAAGATATTCAACAAAGAAAATATATTCAATATAGAAGATTTTACCGTTGTTTTTTTTGTGTTATTCTGCCCATAACTTCTAAACGACTTAAGCTACAGAAACGATGAAACTACTGTTGTCTTTTGGCTTTCAATACGCAGCCAACGACACCACATTCATCCCGATCTGATGCTCGGTTGCGAAGATATTCAACAAAGAAAATATATTCAATATAGAAGATTTTACCGTTGGTTTTTTTTGTGTTATTCTGCCCATAACTTCTAAACGACTTAAGCTACAGAAACGATGAAACTACTGTTGTCTTTTGGAGTTCAATACGTAGCCAACGACACCACATTCATCCCGATCTTATGCTCGGTTGAGAAGATATTCAACAAAGAAAATATATTCAATGTAGAAGATTTTACCGTTGATGTTTTTTGTGTTATTCTGCCCATAACTTCTAAACCACCTAAGCTACAGAAACGATGAAACTACTGTTGTCTTTTGGCGTTCAATACGTAGCCAACGACACCACATTCATCCCGATCTGATGCTCGGTTGAGAAGATATTCAACAAAGAAAATATATTCAATATAGAAGATTTTACCGTTGTTTTTTTTGTGTTATTCTGCCCATAACTTCTAAACGACTTAAGCTACAGAAACGATGAAACTACTGTTGTCTTCTGGCGTTCAATACGCAGCCAACGACGCAACATTCATCCCGATCTGATGCTCGGTTGAGAAGATATTCAACAAAGAAAATATATTCAGTATTGAAGATTTTACCGTTGTTTTTTTTGTGTTATTCCGCTCATAACTTCTAAACGACTTAAGCTACAGAAACGATGAAACTACTGTTGTCTTCTGGCGTTCAATACGCAGCCAACGACACCACATTCATCCCGATCTGATGCTCGGTTGAGAAGATATTCAACAAAGAAAATATATTCAGTATTGAAGATTTTACCGTTGTTTTTTTTGTGTTATTCCGCTCATAACTTCTAAACGACTTAAGCTACAGAAACTACTGTTGTCTTCTGGCGTTCAATACGCAGCCAACGACACCACATTCATTCCGATCTGATGCTCGGTTGAGAAGATATTCAACAAAGAAAATATATTCAATATAGAAGATTTTACCGTTGTTTTTTTTGTGTTATTCTGCCCATAACTTCTAAACGACTTAAGCTACAGAAACGATGAAACTACTGTTGTCTTCTGGCGTTCAATACGCAGCCAACGACACCACATTCATCCCGATCTGATGCTCGGTTGAGAAGATATTCAACAAAGAAAATATATTCAATATAGAAGATTTTACCGTTGTTTTTTTTGTGTTATTCCGCTCATAACTTCTAAACGACTTAAGCTACAGAAACGATGAAACTACTGTTGTCTTCTGGCGTTCAATACGCAGCCAACGACACCACATTCATTCCGATCTGATGCTCGGTTGAGAAGATATTCAACAAAGAAAATATATTCAATATAGAAGATTTTACCGTTGTTTTTTTTGTGTTATTCTGCCCATAACTTCTAAACCACTTAAGCTACAGAAACGGTAAAAATACTGTTGTTTTTTGGCGTTCAATACGCAGCCAACGACACCACATTCATCCCGATCTGATGCTCGGTTGAGAAGATATTCAACAAAGAAAATATATTCAATATAGAAGATTTTACCGTTGTTTTTTTTGTGTTATTCTGCCCATAACTTCTAAACGACTTAAGCTACAGAAACGATAAAACTACTGTTGTCTTCTGGCGTTCAATACGCAGCCAACGACACCACATTCATCCCGATCTGATGCTCGGTTGAGAAGATATTCAACAAAGAAAATATATTCAATATAGAAGATTTTACAGTTGTTTTTTTTGTGTTATTCCGCTCATAACTTCTAAACGACTTAAGCTACAGAAACGATGAAACTACTGTTGTCTTCTGGCGTTCAATACGCAGCCAACGACACCACATTCATCCCGATCTGATGCTCGGTTGAGAAGATATTCAACAAATAAAATATATTCAATATAGAAGATTTTACCGTTGATTTTTTTTGTGTTATTCTGCCCATAACTTCTAAACGACTTAAGCTACAGAAACGATGAAACTACTGTTGTCTTCTGGCGTTCAGTACGCAGCCAACGACACCACATTCATCCCGATCTGATGCTCGGTTGAGAAGATATTCAACAAAGAAAATATATTCAGTATTGAAGATTTTACCGTTGTTTTTTTTGTGTTATTCCGCTCATAACTTCTAAACGACTTAAGCTACAGAAACGATGAAACTACTGTTGTCTTCTGGCGTTCAATACGCAGCCAACGACACCACATTCATCCCGATCTGATGCTCGGTTGAGAAGATATTCAACAAAGAAAATATATTCAGTATTGAAGATTTTACCGTTGTTTTTTTTGTGTTATTCCGCTCATAACTTCTAAACGACTTAAGCTACAGAAACGATGAAACTACTGTTGTCTTCTGGCGTTCAATACGCAGCCAACGACACCACATTCATTCCGATCTGATGCTCGGTTGAGAAGATATTCAACAAAGAAAATATATTCAATATAGAAGATTTTACCGTTGTTTTTTTTGTGTTATTCTGCCCATAACTTCTAAACGACTTAAGCTACAGAAACGATGAAACTACTGTTGTCTTCTGGCGTTCAATACGCAGCCAACGACACCACATTCATCCCGATCTGATGCTCGGTTGAGAAGATATTCAACAAAGAAAATATATTCAATATAGAAGATTTTACCGTTGTTTTTTTTGTGTTATTCCGCTCATAACTTCTAAACGACTTAAGCTACAGAAACGATGAAACTACTGTTGTCTTTTGGCGTTCAATACGCAGCCAACGACACCACATTCATTCCGATCTGATGCTCGGTTGAGAAGATATTCAACAAAGAAAATATATTCAATATAGAAGATTTTACCGTTGTTTTTTTTGTGTTATTCTGCCCATAACTTCTAAACGACTTAAGCTACAGAAACGATGAAACTACTGTTGTCTTCTGGCGTTCAATACGCAGCCAACGACACCACATTCATTCCGATCTGATGCTCGGTTGAGAAGATATTCAACAAAGAAAATATATTCAATATAGAAGATTTTACCGTTGTTTTTTTTTTGTGTTATTCTGCCCATAACTTCTAAACCACTTAAGCTACAGAAACGGTAAAATACCTGTTGTTTTTTGGCGTTCAATACGCAGCCAACGACACCACATTCATCCCGATCTGATGCTCGGTTGAGAAGATATTCAACAAAGAAAATATATTCAATATAGAAGATTTTACCGTTGTTTTTTTGTGTTATTCTGCCCATAACTTCTAAACGACTTAAGCTACAGAAACGATGAAACTACTGTTGTCTTCTGGCGTTCAATACGCAGCCAACGACACCACATTCATCCCGATCTGATGCTCGGTTGAGAAGATATTCAACAAAGAAAATATATTCAATATAGAAGATTTTACCGTTGATTTTTTTTGTGTTATTCTGCCCATAACTTCTAAACCACCTAAGCTACAGAAACGATGAAACTACTGTTGTCTTTTGGCGTTCAATACGTAGCCAACGACACCACAATCATCCCGATCTGATGCTCGGTTGAGAAGATATTCAACAAAGAAAATATATTCAATATAGAAGATTTTACCGTTGTTTTTTTTGTGTTATTCTGCCCATAACTTCTAAACGACTTAAGCTACAGAAACGATGAAACTACTGTTGTCTTCTGGCGTTCAATACGCAGCCAACGACACCACATTCATCCCGATCTGATGCTCGGTTGAGAAGATATTCAACAAAGAAAATATATTCAATATAGAAGATTTTACCGTTGTTTTTTTTGTGTTATTCTGCCCATAACTTCTAAACGACTTAAGCTACAGAAACGATGAAACTACTGTTGTCTTCTGGCGTTCAATACGCAGCCAACGACACCACATTCATTCCGATCTGATGCTCGGTTGAGAAGATATTCAACAAAGAAAATATATTCAATATAGAAGATTTTACCGTTGTTTTTTTTGTGTTATTCTGCCCATAACTTCTAAACCACTTAAGCTACAGAAACGGTAAAAATACTGTTGTTTTTTGGCGTTCAATACGCAGCCAACGACACCACATTCATCCCGATCTGATGCTCGGTTGAGAAGATATTCAACAAAGAAAATATATTCAATATAGAAGATTTTACCGTTGTTTTTTTGTGTTATTCTGCCCATAACTTCTTAACGACTTAAGCTACAGAAACGATGAAACTACTGTTGTCTTCTGGCGTTCAATACGCAGCCAACGACACCACATTCATCCCGATCTGATGCTCGGTTGAGAAGATATTCAACAACGAAAATATATTCAATGTAGAAGATTTTACCGTTGTTTTTTTGTGTTATTCTGCCCATAACTTCTAAACCACCTAAGCTACAGAAACGATGAAACTACTGTTGTCTTCTGGCGTTCAATACGCAGCCAACGACACCACATTCATTCCGATCTGATGCTCGGTTGAGAAGATATTCAACAAAGAAAATATATTCAATATAGAAGATTTTACCGTTGTTTTTTTTGTGTTATTCTGCCCATAACTTCTAAACGACTTAAGCTACAGAAACGATGAAACTACTGTTGTCTTCTGGCGTTCAATACGCAGCCAACGACACCACATTCATTCCGATCTGATGCTCGGTTGAGAAGATATTCAACAAAGAAAATATATTCAATATAGAAGATTTTACCGTTGTTTTTTTTGTGTTATTCCGCTCATAACTTCTAAACGACTTAAGCTACAGAAACGATGAAACTACTGTTGTCTTCTGGCGTTCAATACGCAGCCAACGACACCACATTCATTCCGATCTGATGCTCGGTTGAGAAGATATTCAACAAAGAAAATATATTCAATATAGAAGATTTTACCGTTGTTTTTTTTGTGTTATTCTGCCCATAACTTCTAAACGACTTAAGCTACAGAAACGATGAAACTACTGTTGTCTTCTGGCGTTCAATACGCAGCCAACGACACCACAATCATCCCGATCTGATGCTTGGTTGAGAAGATATTCAACAAAGAAAATATATTCAATGTAGAAGATTTTACCGTTGTTTTTTTGTGTTATTCTGCCCATAACTTCTAAACCACCTAAGCTACAGAAACGATGAAACTACTGTTGTCTTTTGGCGTTCAATACGTAGCCAACGACACCACAATCATCCCGATCTGATGCTCGGTTGAGAAGATATTCAACAAAGAAAATATATTCAATATAGAAGATTTTACCGTTGTTTTTTTTGTGTTATTCTGCCCATAACTTCTAAACGACTTAAGCTACAGAAACGATGAAACTACTGTTGTCTTCTGGCGTTCAATACGCAGCCAACGACACCACATTCATCCCGATCTGATGCTCGGTTGAGAAGATATTCAACAAAGAAAATATATTCAATATAGAAGATTTTACCGTTGATTTTTTTTGTGTTATTCTGCCCATAACTTCTAAACCACCTAAGCTACAGAAACGATGAAACTACTGTTGTCTTTTGGCGTTCAATACGTAGCCAACGACACCACATTCATCCCGATCTGATGCTCGGTTGAGAAGATATTCAACAAAGAAAATATATTCAATATAGAAGATTTTACCGTTGTTTTTTTGTGTTATTCTGCCCATAACTTCTAAACGACTTAAGCTACAGAAACGATGAAACTACTGTTGTCTTCTGGCGTTCAATACGCAGCCAACGACACCACATTCATCCCGATCTGATGCTCGGTTGAGAAGATATTCAACAAAGAAAATATATTCAGTATTGAAGATTGTACCGTTGTTTTTTTTTGTGTTATTCTGCCCATAACTTCTAAACCACCTAAGCTACAGAAACGATGAAACTACTGTTGTCTTTTGGCTTTCAATACGTAGCCAACGACACCACATTCATCCCGATCTGATGCTCGGTTGAGAAGATATTCAACAAAGAAAATATATTCAATATAGAAGATTTTACCGTTGTTTTTTTTGTGTTATTCTGCCCATAACTTCTAAACGACTTAAGCTACAGAAACGATGAAACTATTGTTGTCTTCTGGCGTTCAATACGCAGCCAACGACACCACATTCATCCCGATCTGATGCTCGGTTGAGAAGATATTCAACAAAGAAAATATATTCAATATAGAAGATTTTACCGTTGGTTTTTGTTGTGTTATTCTGCCCATAACTTCTAAACGACTTAAGCTACAGAAACGATGAAACTACTGTTGTCTTTTGGAGTTCAATACGTAGCCAACGACACCACATTCATCCCGATCTTATGCTCGGTTGAGAAGATATTCAACAAAGAAAATATATTCAATGTAGAAGATTTTACCGTTGTTTTTTTTGTGTTATTCTGCCCATAACTTCTAAACCACCTAAGCTACAGAAACGATGAAACTACTGTTGTCTTTTGGCGTTCAATACGTAGCCAACGACACCACATTCATCCCGATCTGATGCTCGGTTGAGAAGATATTCAACAAAGAAAATATATTCAATATAGAAGATTTTACCGTTGTTTTTTTTGTGTTATTCTGCCCATAACTTCTAAACGACTTAAGCTACAGAAACGATGAAACTACTGTTGTCTTTTGGCTTTCAATACGCAGCCAACGACACCACATTCATCCCGATCTGATGCTCGGTTGCGAAGATATTCAACAAAGAAAATATATTCAATATAGAAGATTTTACCGTTGGTTTTTTTGTGTTATTCTGCCCATAACTTCTAAACGACTTAAGCTACAGAAACGATGAAACTACTGTTGTCTTTTGGAGTTCAATACGTAGCCAACGACACCACATTCATCCCGATCTTATGCTCGGTTGAGAAGATATTCAACAAAGAAAATATATTCAATGTAGAAGATTTTACCGTTGATGTTTTTTGTGTTATTCTGCCCATAACTTCTAAACCACCTAAGCTACAGAAACGATGAAACTACTGTTGTCTTTTGGCGTTCAATACGTAGCCAACGACACCACATTCATCCCGATCTGATGCTCGGTTGAGAAGATATTCAACAAAGAAAATATATTCAATATAGAAGATTTTACCGTTGTTTTTTTTGTGTTATTCTGCCCATAACTTCTAAACGACTTAAGCTACAGAAACGATGAAACTACTGTTGTCTTCTGGCGTTCAATACGCAGCCAACGACGCAACATTCATCCCGATCTGATGCTCGGTTGAGAAGATATTCAACAAAGAAAATATATTCAGTATTGAAGATTGTACCGTTGTTTTTTTTTGTGTTATTCTGCCCATAACTTCTAAACCACTTAAGCTACAGAAACGATGAAACTACTGTTGTCTTTTGGCTTTCAATACGCAGCCAACGAAACCACATTCATCCCGATCTGATGCTCGGTTGAGAAGATATTCAACAAAGAAAATATATTCAATATAGAAGATTTTACAGTTGGTTTTTTTTGTGTTATTCTGCCCATAACTTCTAAACCACCTAAGCTACAGAAACGATGAAACTACTGTTGTCTTCTGGCGTTCAATACGCAGCCAACGACACCACATTCATCCCGATCTGATGCTCGGTTGAGAAGATATTCAACAAAGAAAATATATTCAATATAGAAGATTTTACCGTTGTTTTTTTTGTGTTATTCTGCCCATAACTTCTAAACGACTTAAGCTACAGAAACGATGAAACTACTGTTGTCTTCTGGCGTTCAATACGCAGCCAACGACACCACATTCATTTCGATCTGATGCTCGGTTGAGAAGATATTCAACAAAGAAAATATATTCAATATAGAAGATTTTACCGTTGATTTTTTTGTGTTATTCTGCCCATAACTTCTAAACCACCTAAGCTACAGAAACGATGAAACTACTGTTGTCTTTTGGCGTTCAATACGTAGCCAACGACACCACATTCATCCCGATCTGATGCTCGGTTGAGAAGATATTCAACAAAGAAAATATATTCAATATAGAAGATTTTACCGTTGTTTTTTTTGTGTTATTCTGCCCATAACTTCTAAACGACTTAAGCTACAGAAACGATGAAACTACTGTTGTCTTCTGGCGTTCAATACGCAGCCAACGACACCACATTCATCCCGATCTGATGCTCGGTTGAGAAGATATTCAACAAAGAAAATATATTCAATATAGAAGAATTTACCGTTTTTTTTTTTTTGCTATTCTGCCCATAACTTCTAAACGACTTAAGCTACAGAAACGATGAAACTACTGTTGTCTTTTGGCTTTCAATACGCAGCCAACGACACCACATTCATCCCGATCTGATGCTCGGTTGAGAAGATATTCAACAAAGAAAATATATTCAATATAGAAGATTTTACCGTTGGTTTTTTTTGTGTTATTCTGCCCATAACTTCTAAACGACTTAAGCTACAGAAACGATGAAACTACTGTTGTCTTTTGGAGTTCAATACGTAGCCAACGACACCACATTCATCCCGATCTTATGCTCGGTTGAGAAGATATTCAACAAAGAAAATATATTCAATGTAGAAGATTTTACCGTTGATTTTTTTTGTGTTATTCTGCCCATAACTTCTAAACCACCTAAGCTACAGAAACGATGAAACTACTGTTGTCTTTTGGCGTTCAATACGTAGCCAACGACACCACATTCATCCCGATCTGATGCTCGGTTGAGAATATATTCAACAAAGAAAATATATTCAATATAGAAGATTTTACCGTTGTTTTTTTTGTGTTATTCTGCCCATAACTTCTAAACGACTTAAGCTACAGAAACGATGAAACTACTGTTGTCTTCTGGCGTTCAATACGTAGCCAACGCCACCACATTCATCCCGATCTGATGCTCGGTTGAGAAGATATTCAACAAAGAAAATATATTCAATGTAGAAGATTTTACCGTTGTTTTTTTTGTGTTATTCTGCCCATAACTTCTAACCGACTTAAGCTACAGAAACGATGAAACTACTGTTGTCTTCTGGCGTTCAATACGCAGCCAACGACACCACATTCATCCCGATCTGATTCTCGGTTGAGAAGATATTCAACAAAGAAAATATATTCAATATAAAAGATTTTACCGTTGGTTTTTTTGTGTTATTCTGCCCATAACTTCTAAACCACCTAAGCTACAGAAACGATGAAACTACTGTTGTCTTCTGGCGTTCAATACGTAGCCAACGCCACCACATTCATCCCGATCTGATGCTCGGTTGAGAAGATATTCAACAAAGAAAATATATTCAGTATTGAAGATTTTACCGTTGTTTTTTTTTGTGTTATTCTGCCCATAACTTCTAAACCACTTAAGCTACAGAAACGATGAAACTACTGTTGTCTTTTGGCTTTCAATACGCAGCCAACGACACCACATTCATCCCGATCTGATTCTCGGTTGAGAAGATATTCAACAAAGAAAATATATTCAATATAAAAGATTTTACCGTTGGTTTTTTTGTGTTATTCTGCCCATAACTTCTAAACCACCTAAGCTACAGAATCGATGAAACTACTGTTGTCTTTTGGCGTTCAATACGTAGCCAACGCCACCACATTCATCCCGATCTGATGCTCGGTTGAGAAGATATTCAACAAAGAAAATATATTCAATGTAGAAGATTTTACCGTTGTTTTTTTTGTGTTATTCTGCCCATAACTTCTAACCGACTTAAGCTACAGAAACGATGAAACTACTGTTGTCTTCTGGCGTTCAATACGCAGCCAACGACACCACATTCATCCCGATCTGATGCTCGGTTGAGAAGATATTCAACAAAGAAAATATATTCAATATAGAAGATTTTACCGTTGGTTTTTTTGTGTTATTCTGCCCATAACTTCTAAACCACCTAAGCTTAAGAATCGATGAAACTACTGTTGTCTTTTGGCGTTCAATACGTAGCCAACGACACCACATTCATCCCGATCTTATGCTCGGTTGAGAAGATATTCAACAAAGAAAATATATTCAATGTAGAAGATTTTACCGTTGTTTTTTTTTTATTTTCTGCCCATAACTTCTAAACGACTTAAGCTACAGAAACGATGAAACTACTGTTGTCTTCTGGCGTTCAATACGCAGCCAACGACATCACATTCATTCCGATCTGATGCTCGGTTGAGAAGATATTCAACAAAGAAAATATATTCAATATAGAAGATTTTACCGTTGTTTTTTTTGTGTTATTCTGCCCATAACTTCTAAACGACTTAAGCTACAGAAACGATGAAACTACTGTTGTCTTCTGGCGTTCAATACGCAGCCAACGACACCACATTCATCCCGATCTGATGCTCGGTTGAGAAGATATTCAACAAAGAAAATATATTCAGTATTGAAGATTGTACCGTTGTTTTTTTTGTGTTATTCTGCCCATAACTTCTAAACCACTTAAGCTACAGAAACGATGAAACTACTGTTGTCTTTTGGCTTTCAATACGCAGCCAACGACACCACATTCATCCCGATCTGATTCTCGGTTGAGAAGATATTCAACAAAGAAAATATATTCAATATAGAAGATTTTACCGTTGGTTTTTTTGTGTTATTCTGCCCATAACTTCTAAACGACTTAAGCTACAGAAACGATGAAACTACTGTTGTCTTTTGGCGTTCAATACGTAGCCAACGACACCACATTCATCCCGATCTGATGCTCGGTTGAGAAGATATTCAACAAAGAAAATATATTCAATATAGAAGATTTTACCGTTGGTTTTTTTGTGTTATTCTTCCCATAACTTCTAAACCACCTAAGCTACAGAATCGATGAAACTACTGTTGTCTTTTGGCGTTCAATACGTAGCCAACGACACCACATTCATCCCGATCTGATGCTCGGTTGAGAAGATATTCAACAAAGAAAATATATTCAATATAGAAGATTTTACCGTTGATTTTTTTGTGTTATTCTGCCCATAACTTCTAAACCACCTAAGCTACAGAAACGATGAAACTACTGTTGTCTTTTGGCGTTCAATACGTAGCCAACGACACCACATTCATCCCGATCTGATGCTCGGTTGAGAAGATATTCAACAAAGAAAATATATTCAATATAGAAGATTTTACCGTTGGTTTTTTTGTGTTATTCTGCCCATAACTTCTAAACGACTTAAGCTACAGAAACGATGAAACTACTGTTGTCTTCTGGCGTTCAATACGCAGCCAACGACACCACATTCATCCCGATCTGATGCTCGGTTGAGAAGATATTCAACAAAGAAAATATATTCAATATAGAAGATTTTACCGTTGTTTTTTTTTTGTTATTCTGCCCATAACTTCTAAACGACTTAAGCTACAGAAACGATGAAACTACTGTTGTCTTTTGGCTTTCAATACGCAGCCAACGACACCACATTCATCCCGATCTGATGCTCGGTTGAGAAGATATTCAACAAAGAAAATATATTCAATATAGAAGATTTTACCGATATTCAACAAAGAAAATATATTCAATATAGAAGATTTTACCGTTGTTTTTTTTGTGTTATTCTGCCCATAACTTCTAAACGACTTAAGCTACAGAAACGATGAAACTACTGTTGTCTTCTGGCGTTCAATACGCAGCCAACGACACCACATTCATCCCGATCTGATGCTCGGTTGAGAAGATATTCAACAAAGAAAATATATTCAGTATTGAAGATTTTACCGTTGTTTTTTTTGTGTTATTCTGCCCATAACTTCTAAACCACTTAAGCTACAGAAACGATGAAACTACTGTTGTCTTTTGGCTTTCAATACGCAGCCAACGACACCACATTCATCCCGATCTGATTCTCGGTTGAGAAGATATTCAACAAAGAAAATATATTCAATATAAAAGATTTTACCGTTGGTTTTTTTTGTGTTATTCTGCCCATAACTTCTAAACCACCTAAGCTACAGAATCGATGAAACTACTGTTGTCTTTTGGCGTTCAATACGTAGCCAACGCCACCACATTCATCCCGATCTGATGCTCGGTTGAGAAGATATTCAACAAAGAAAATATATTCAATGTAGAAGATTTTACCGTTGTTTTTTTTGTGTTATTCTGCCCATAACTTCTAACCGACTTAAGCTACAGAAACGATGAAACTACTGTTGTCTTCTGGCGTTCAATACGCAGCCAACGACACCACATTCATCCCGATCTGATGCTCGGTTGAGAAGATATTCAACAAAGAAAATATATTCAATATAGAAGATTTTACCGTTGGTTTTTTTGTGTTATTCTGCCCATAACTTCTAAACCACCTAAGCTTAAGAATCGATGAAACTACTGTTGTCTTTTGGCGTTCAATACGTAGCCAACGACACCACATTCATCCCGATCTTATGCTCGGTTGAGAAGATATTCAACAAAGAAAATATATTCAATGTAGAAGATTTTACCGTTGTTTTTTTTTTTTTATTCTGCCCATAACTTCTAAACGACTTAAGCTACAGAAACGATGAAACTACTGTTGTCTTCTGGCGTTCAATACGCAGCCAACGACATCACATTCATTCCGATCTGATGCTCGGTTGAGAAGATATTCAACAAAGAAAATATATTCAATATAGAAGATTTTACCGTTGTTTTTTTTGTGTTATTCTGCCCATAACTTCTAAACGACTTAAGCTACAGAAACGATGAAACTACTGTTGTCTTCTGGCGTTCAATACGCAGCCAACGACACCACATTCATCCCGATCTGATGCTCGGTTGAGAAGATATTCAACAAAGAAAATATATTCAGTATTGAAGATTGTACCGTTGTTTTTTTTTGTGTTATTCTGCCCATAACTTCTAAACCACTTAAGCTACAGAAACGATGAAACTACTGTTGTCTTTTGGCTTTCAATACGCAGCCAACGACACCACATTCATCCCGATCTGATTCTCGGTTGAGAAGATATTCAACAAAGAAAATATATTCAATATAGAAGATTTTACCGTTGTTTTTTTTGTGTTATTCTGCCCATAACTTCTAAACGACTTAAGCTACAGAAACGATGAAACTACTGTTGTCTTTTGGCGTTCAATACGTAGCCAACGACACCACATTCATCCCGATCTGATGCTCGGTTGAGAAGATATTCAACAAAGAAAATATATTCAATATAGAAGATTTTACCGTTGGTTTTTTTTGTGTTATTCTTCCCATAACTTCTAAACCACCTAAGCTACAGAATCGATGAAACTACTGTTGTCTTTTGGCGTTCAATACGTAGCCAACGACACCACATTCATCCCGATCTGATGCTCGGTTGAGAAGATATTCAACAAAGAAAATATATTCAATATAGAAGATTTTACCGTTGATTTTTTTGTGTTATTCTGCCCATAACTTCTAAACCACCTAAGCTACAGAAACGATGAAACTACTGTTGTCTTTTGGCGTTCAATACGTAGCCAACGACACCACATTCATCCCGATCTGATGCTCGGTTGAGAAGATATTCAACAAAGAAAATATATTCAATATAGAAGATTTTACCGTTGGTTTTTTTTGTGTTATTCTGCCCATAACTTCTAAACGACTTAAGCTACAGAAACGATGAAACTACTGTTGTCTTCTGGCGTTCAATACGCAGCCAACGACACCACATTCATCCCGATCTGATGCTCGGTTGAGAAGATATTCAACAAAGAAAATATATTCAATATAGAAGATTTTACCGTTGTTTTTTTTGTTTTGTTATTCTGCCCATAACTTCTAAACGACTTAAGCTACAGAAACGATGAAACTACTGTTGTCTTTTGGCTTTCAATACGCAGCCAACGACACCACATTCATCCCGATCTGATGCTCGGTTGAGAAGATATTCAACAAAGAAAATATATTCAATATAGAAGATTTTACCGATATTCAACAAAGAAAATATATTCAATATAGAAGATTTTACCGTTGGTTTTTTTTGTGTTATTCTGCCCATAACTTCTAAACGACTTAAGCTACAGAAACGATGAAACTACTGTTGTCTTTTGGAGTTCAATACGTAGCCAACGACACCACATTCATCCCGATCTGATGCTCGGTTGAGAAGATATTCAACAAAGAAAATATATTCAATATAGAAGATTTTACCGTTGATTTTTTTTGTGTTATTCTGCCCATAACTTCTAAACCACCTAAGCTACAGAAACGATGAAACTACTGTTGTCTTTTGGCGTTCAATACGTAGCCAACGACACCACATTCATCCCGATCTGATGCTCGGTTGAGAAGATATTCAACAAAGAAAATATATTCAATATAGAAGATTTTACCGTTGGTTTTTTTTGTGTTATTCTTCCCATAACTTCTAAACCACCTAAGCTACAGAATCGATGAAACTACTGTTGTCTTTTGGCGTTCAATACGTAGCCAACGACACCACATTCATCCCGATCTGATGCTCGGTTGAGAAGATATTCAACAAAGAAAATATATTCAATGTAGAAGATTTTACCGTTGTTTTTTTTGTGTTATTCTGCCCATAACTTCTAAACGACTTAAGCTACAGAAACGATGAAACTACTGTTGTCTTCTGGCGTTCAATACGCAGCCAACGACACCACATTCATTTCGATCTGATGCTCGGTTGAGAAGATATTCAACAAAGAAAATATATTCAATATAGAAGATTTTACCGTTGATTTTTTTGTGTTATTCTGCCCATAACTTCTAAACCACCTAAGCTACAGAAACGATGAAACTACTGTTGTCTTTTGGCGTTCAATACGTAGCCAACGACACCACATTCATCCCGATCTGATGCTCGGTTGAGAAGATATTCAACAAAGAAAATATATTCAATATAGAAGATTTTACCGTTGGTTTTTTTGTGTTATTCTGCCCATAACTTCTAAACGACTTAAGCTACAGAAACGATGAAACTACTGTTGTCTTCTGGCGTTCAATACGCAGCCAACGACACCACATTCATCCCGATCTGATGCTCGGTTGAGAAGATATTCAACAAAGAAAATATATTCAATATAGAAGATTTTACCGTTGTTTTTTTTTTGTTATTCTGCCCATAACTTCTAAACGACTTAAGCTACAGAAACGATGAAACTATTGTTGTCTTTTGGCTTTCAATACGCAGCCAACGACACCACATTCATCCCGATCTGATGCTCGGTTGAGAAGATATTCAACAAAGAAAATATATTCAATATAGAAGATTTTACCGTTGGTTTTTTTTTGTTATTCTGCCCATAACTTCTAAACGACTTAAGCTACAGAAACGATGAAACTACTGTTGTCTTTTGGAGTTCAATACGTAGCCAACGACACCACATTCATCCCGATCTTATGCTCGGTTGAGAAGATATTCAACAAAGAAAATATATTCAATGTAGAAGATTTTACCGTTGATTTTTTTTGTGTTATTCTGCCCATAACTTCTAAACCACCTAAGCTACAGAAACGATGAAACTACTGTTGTCTTTTGGCGTTCAATACGTAGCCAACGACACCACATTTATCCCGATCTGATGCTCGGTTGAGAATATATTCAACAAAGAAAATATATTCAATATAGAAGATTTTACCGTTGTTTTTTTTGTGTTATTCTGCCCATAACTTCTAAACGACTTAAGCTACAGAAACGATGAAACTACTGTTGTCTTCTGCCGTTCAATACGCAGCCAACGACACCACATTCATCCCGATCTGATGCTCGGTTGAGAAGATATTCAACAAAGAAAATATATTCAGTATTGAAGATTTTACCGTTGTTTTTTTTGTGTTATTCTGCCCATAACTTCTAAACCACTTAAGCTACAGAAACGATGAAACTACTGTTGTCTTTTGGCTTTCAATACGCAGCCAACGACACCACATTCATCCCGATCTGATTCTCGGTTGAGAAGATATTCAACAAAGAAAATATATTCAATATAGAAGATTTTACCGTTGGTTTTTTTTGTGTTATTCTGCCCATAACTTCTAAACCACCTAAGCTACAGAATCGATGAAACTACTGTTGTCTTTTGGCGTTCAATACGTAGCCAACGCCACCACATTCATCCCGATCTGATGCTCGGTTGAGAAGATATTCAACAAAGAAAATATATTCAATGTAGAAGATTTTACCGTTGTTTTTTTTGTGTTATTCTGCCCATAACTTCTAACCGACTTAAGCTACAGAAACGATGAAACTACTGTTGTCTTCTGGCGTTCAATACGCAGCCAACGACACCACATTCATCCCGATCTGATGCTCGGTTGAGAAGATATTCAACAAAGAAAATATATTCAATATAGAAGATTTTACCGTTGGTTTTTTTGTGTTATTCTGCCCATAACTTCTAAACCACCTAAGCTTAAGAATCGATGAAACTACTGTTGTCTTTTGGCGTTCAATACGTAGCCAACGACACCACATTCATCCCGATCTTATGCTCGGTTGAGAAGATATTCAACAAAGAAAATATATTCAATGTAGAAGATTTTACCGTTGTTTTTTTTTTTTTATTCTGCCCATAACTTCAAAACGACTTAAGCTACAGAAACGATGAAACTACTGTTGTCTTCTGGCGTTCAATACGCAGCCAACGACACCACATTCATCCCGATCTGATGCTCGGTTGAGAAGATATTCAACAAAGAAAATATATTCAATATAGAAGATTTTACCGTTGATTTTTTTTGTGTTATTCTGCCCATAACTTCTAAACCACCTAAGCTACAGAAACGATGAAACTACTGTTGTCTTTTGGCGTTCAATACGTAGCCAACGACACCACATTCATCCCGATCTGATGCTCGGTTGAGAAGATATTCAACAAAGAAAATATATTCAATATAGAAGATTTTACCGTTGGTTTTTTTTGTGTTATTCTGCCCATAACTTCAAAACGACTTAAGCTACAGAAACGATGAAACTACTGTTGTCTTCTGGCGTTCAATACGCAGCCAACGACACCACATTCATCCCGATCTGATGCTCGGTTGAGAAGATATTCAACAAAGAAAATATATTCAATGTAGAAGATTTTACCGTTGTTTTTTTTGTGTTATTCTGCCCATAACTTCTAAACGACTTAAGCTACAGAAACGATGAAACTACTGTTGTCTTCTGGCGTTCAATACGCAGCCAACGACACCACATTCATTTCGATCTGATGCTCGGTTGAGAAGATATTCAACAAAGAAAATATATTCAATATAGAAGATTTTACCGTTGATTTTTTTTGTGTTATTCTGCCCATAACTTCTAAACCACCTAAGCTACAGAAACGATGAAACTACTGTTGTCTTTTGGCGTTCAATACGTAGCCAACGACACCACATTCATCCCGATCTGATGCTCGGTTGAGAAGATATTCAACAAAGAAAATATATTCAATATAGAAGATTTTACCGTTGGTTTTTTTTGTGTTATTCTGCCCATAACTTCTAAACGACTTAAGCTACAGAAACGATGAAACTACTGTTGTCTTCTGGCGTTCAATACGCAGCCAACGACACCACATTCATCCCGATCTGATGCTCGGTTGAGAAGATATTCAACAAAGAAAATATATTCAATATAGAAGATTTTACCGTTGTTTTTTTTTGTTATTCTGCCCATAACTTCTAAACGACTTAAGCTACAGAAACGATGAAACTACTGTTGTCTTTTGGCTTTTAATACGCAGCCAACGACACCACATTCATCCCGATCTGATGCTCGGTTGAGAAGATATTCAACAAAGAAAATAAATTCAATATAGAAGATTTTACCGTTGGTTTTTTTGTGTTATTCTGCCCATAACTTCAAAACGACTTAAGCTACAGAAACGATGAAACTACTGTTGTCTTCTGGCGTTCAATACGCAGCCAACGACACCACATTCATCCCGATCTGATGCTCGGTTGAGAAGATATTCAACAAAGAAAATATATTCAATATAGAAGATTTTACCGTTGATTTTTTTTGTGTTATTCTGCCCATAACTTCTAAACCACCTAAGCTACAGAAACGATGAAACTACTGTTGTCTTTTGGCGTTCAATACGTAGCCAACGACACCACATTCATCCCGATCTGATGCTCGGTTGAGAAGATATTCAACAAAGAAAATATATTCAATATAGAAGATTTTACCGTTGGTTTTTTTGTGTTATTCTGCCCATAACTTCTAAACCACCTAAGCTACAGAATCGATGAAACTACTGTTGTCTTTTGGCGTTCAATACGTAGCCAACGACACCACATTCATCCCGATCTGATGCTCGGTTGAGAAGATATTCAACAAAGAAAATATATTCAATATAGAAGATTTTACCGTTGGTTTTTTTGTGTTATTCTGCCCATAACTTCTAAACGACTTAAGCTACAGAAACGATGAAACTACTGTTGTCTTCTGGCGTTCAATACGCAGCCAACGACACCACATTCATCCCGATCTGATGCTCGGTTGAGAAGATATTCAACAAAGAAAATATATTCAATATAGAAGATTTTACCGTTGTTTTTTTTTGTTATTCTGCCCATAACTTCTAAACGACTTAAGCTACAGAAACGATGAAACTACTGTTGTCTTTTGGCTTTCAATACGCAGCCAACGACACCACATTCATCCCGATCTGATGCTCGGTTGAGAAGATATTCAACAAAGAAAATAAATTCAATATAGAAGATTTTACCGTTGGTTTTTTTTGTGTTATTCTGCCCATAACTTCTAAACGACTTAAGCTACAGAAACGATGAAACTACTGTTGTCTTTTGGAGTTCAATACGTAGCCAACGACACCACATTCATCCCGATCTGATGCTCGGTTGAGAAGATATTCAACAAAGAAAATATATTCAATGTAGAAGATTTTACCGTTGATTTTTTTTGTGTTATTCTGCCCATAACTTCTAAACCACCTAAGCTACAGAAACGATGAAACTACTGTTGTCTTTTGGCGTTCAATACGTAGCCAACGACACCACATTCATCCCGATCTGATGCTCGGTTGAGAATATATTCAACAAAGAAAATATATTCAATATAGAAGATTTTACCGTTGTTTTTTTTTTGTTATTCTGCCCATAACTTCTAAACGACTTAAGCTACAGAAACGATGAAACTACTGTTGTCTTCTGGCGTTCAATACGCAGCCAACGACACCACATTCATCCCGATCTGATGCTCGGTTGAGAAGATATTCAACAAAGAAAATATATTCAGTATTGAAGATTTTACCGTTGTTTTTTTTGTGTTATTCTGCCCATAACTTCTAAACCACTTAAGCTACAGAAACGATGAAACTACTGTTGTCTTTTGGCTTTCAATACGCAGCCAACGACACCACATTCATCCCGATCTGATTCTCGGTTGAGAAGATATTCAACAAAGAAAATATATTCAATATAGAAGATTTTACCGTTGGTTTTTTTTGTGTTATTCTGCCCATAACTTCTAAACCACCTAAGCTACAGAATCGATGAAACTACTGTTGTCTTTTGGCGTTCAATACGTAGCCAACGACACCACATTCATCCCGATCTGATGCTCGGTTGAGAAGATATTCAACAAAGAAAATATATTCAATGTAGAAGATTTTACCGTTGTTTTTTTTGTGTTATTCTGCCCATAACTTCTAAACGACTTAAGCTACAGAAACGATGAAACTACTGTTGTCTTCTGGCGTTCAATACGCAGCCAACGACACCACATTCATCCCGATCTGATGCTCGGTTGAGAAGATATTCAACAAAGAAAATATATTCAATATAGAAGATTTTACCGTTGGTTTTTTTTGTGTTATTCTGCCCATAACTTCTAAACCACCTAAGCTTAAGAATCGATGAAACTACTGTTGTCTTTTGGCATTCAATACGTAGCCAACGACACCACATTCATCCCGATCTTATGCTCGGTTGAGAAGATATTCAACAAAGAAAATATATTCAATGTAGAAGATTTTACCGTTGTTTTTTTTTTTTTATTCTGCCCATAACTTCTAAACGACTTAAGCTACAGAAACGATGAAACTACTGTTGTCTTCTGGCGTTCAATACGCAGCCAACGACACCACATTCATTCCGATCTGATGCTCGGTTGAGAAGATATTCAACAAAGAAAATATATTCAATATAGAAGATTTTACCGTTGATTTTTTTGTGTTATTCTGCCCATAACTTCTAAACCACCTAAGCTACAGAAACGATGAAACTACTGTTGTCTTTTGGCGTTCAATACGTAGCCAACGACACCACATTCATCCCGATCTGATGCTCGGTTGAGAAGATATTCAACAAAGAAAATATATTCAATATAGAAGATTTTACCGTTGTTTTTTTTGTGTTATTCTGCCCATAACTTCTAAACGACTTAAGCTACAGAAACGATGAAACTACTGTTGTCTTCTGGCGTTCAATACGCAGCCAACGACACCACATTCATCCCGATCTGATGCTCGGTTGAGAAGATATTCAACAAAGAAAATATATTCAGTATTGAAGATTGTACCGTTGTTTTTTTTTGTGTTATTCTGCCCATAACTTCTAAACCACTTAAGCTACAGAAACGATGAAACTACTGTTGTCTTTTGGCTTTCAATAGGCAGCCAACGACACCACATTCATCCCGATCTGATTCTCGGTTGAGAAGATATTCAACAAAGAAAATATATTCAATATAGAAGATTTTACCGTTGGTTTTTTTTGTGTTATTCTTCCCATAACTTCTAAACCACCTAAGCTACAGAATCGATGAAACTACTGTTTCCTTTTGGCGTTCAATACGTAGCCAACGACACCACATTCATCCCGATCTGATGCTCGGTTGAGAAGATATTCAACAAAGAAAATATATTCAATATAGAAGATTTTACCGTTGGTTTTTTTTGTGTTATTCTTCCCATAACTTCTAAACCACCTAAGCTACAGAATCGATGAAACTACTGTTTCCTTTTGGCGTTCAATACGTAGCCAACGACACCACATTCATCCCGATCTGATGCTCGGTTGAGAAGATATTCAACAAAGAAAATATATTCAATGTAGAAGATTTTACCGTTGTTTTTTTTGTGTTATTCTGCCCATAACTTCTAAACGACTTAAGCTACAGAAACGATGAAACTACTGTTGTCTTCTGGCGTTCAATACGTACCCAACGACACCACATTCATCCCGATCTGATGCTCGGTTGAGAAGATATTCAACAAAGAAAATATATTCAATATAGAAGATTTTACCGTTGGTTTTTTTTGTGTTATTCTGCCCATAACTTCTAAACCACCTAAGCTTAAGAATCGATGAAACTACTGTTGTCTTCTGGCGTTCAATACGCAGCCAACGACACCACATTCATTCCGATCTGATTCTCGGTTGAGAAGATATTCAACAAAGAAAATATATTCAATATAGAAGATTTTACCGTTGTTTTTTTTGTGTTATTCTGCCCATAACTTCTAAACCACCTAAGCTACAGAAACGATGAAACTACTGTTGTCTTTTGGCGTTCAATACGTAGCCAACGACACCACATTCATCCCGATCTGATGCTCGGTTGAGAATATATTCAACAAAGAAAATATATTCAATATAGAAGATTTTACCGTTGTTTTTTTTGTGTTATTCTGCCCATAACTTCTAAACCACCTAAGCTACAGAAACGATGAAACTACTGTTGTCTTTTGGCGTTCAATACGTAGCCAACGACACCACATTCATCCCGATCTGATGCTCGGTTGAGAAGATATTCAACAAAGAAAATATATTCAATGTAGAAGATTTTACCGTTGTTTTTTTTGTGTTATTCTGCCCATAACTTCTAAACGACTTAAGCTACAGAAACGATGAAACTACTGTTGTCTTCTGGCGTTCAATACGTACCCAACGACACCACATTCATCCCGATCTGATGCTCGGTTGAGAAGATATTCAACAAAGAAAATATATTCAATATAGAAGATTTTACCGTTGGTTTTTTTTGTGTTATTCTGCCCATAACTTCTAAACCACCTAAGCTTAAGAATCGATGAAACTACTGTTGTCTTCTGGCGTTCAATACGCAGCCAACGACACCACATTCATCCCGATCTGATGCTCGGTTGAGAAGATATTCAACAAAGAAAATATATTCAGTATTGAAGATTGTACCGTTGTTTTTTTTTGTGTTATTCTGCCCATAACTTCTAAACCACTTAAGCTACAGAAACGATGAAACTACTGTTGTCTTTTGGCTTTCAATAGGCAGCCAACGACACCACATTCATCCCGATCTGATTCTCGGTTGAGAAGATATTCAACAAAGAAAATATATTCAATATAGAAGATTTTACCGTTGGTTTTTTTTGTGTTATTCTTCCCATAACTTCTAAACCACCTAAGCTACAGAATCGATGAAACTACTGTTTCCTTTTGGCGTTCAATACGTAGCCAACGACACCACATTCATCCCGATCTGATGCTCGGTTGAGAAGATATTCAACAAAGAAAATATATTCAATGTAGAAGATTTTACCGTTGTTTTTTTTGTGTTATTCTGCCCATAACTTCTAAACGACTTAAGCTACAGAAACGATGAAACTACTGTTGTCTTCTGGCGTTCAATACGTAGCCAACGACACCACATTCATCCCGATCTGATGCTCGGTTGAGAAGATATTCAACAAAGAAAATATATTCAATATAGAAGATTTTACCGTTGGTTTTTTTTGTGTTATTCTGCCCATAACTTCTAAACCACCTAAGCTTAAGAATCGATGAAACTACTGTTGTCTTCTGGCGTTCAATACGCAGCCAACGACACCACATTCATTCTGATCTGATGCTCGGTTGAGAAGATATTCAACAAAGAAAATATATTCAATATAGAAGATTTTACCGTTGATTTTTTTTGTGTTATTCTGCCCATAACTTCTAAACGACTTAAGCTACAGAAACGATGAAACTACTGTTGTCTTCTGGCGTTCAATACGCAGCCAACGACACCACATTCATTCCGATCTGATTCTCGGTTGAGAAGATATTCAACAAAGAAAATATATTCAATATAGAAGATTTTACCGTTGATTTTTTTTGTGTTATTCTGCCCATAACTTCTAAACCACCTAAGCTACAGAAACGATGAAACTACTGTTGTCTTTTGGCGTTCAATACGTAGCCAACGACACCACATTCATCCCGATCTGATGCTCGGTTGAGAATATATTCAACAAAGAAAATATATTCAATATAGAAGATTTTACCGTTTTTTTTTTTGTGTTATTCTGCCCATAACTTCTAAACGACTTAAGCTACAGAAACGATGAAACTACTGTTGTCTTCTGGCGTTCAATACGCAGCCAACGACACCACATTCATCCCGATCTGATGCTCGGTTGAGAAGATATTCAACAAAGAAAATATATTCAGTATTGAAGATTTTACCGTTGTTTTTTTTGTGTTATTCTGCCCATAACTTCTAAACCACTTAAGCTACAGAAACGATGAAACTACTGTTGTCTTTTGGCTTTCAATACGCAGCCAACGACACCACATTCATCCCGATCTGATGCTCGGTTGAGAAGATATTCAACAAAGAAAATATATTCAATATAGAAGATTTTACCGTTGTTTTTTTTGTGTTATTCTGCCCATAACTTCTAAACCACCTAAGCTACAGAATCGATGAAACTACTGTTGTCTTTTGGCGTTCAATACGTAGCCAACGCCACCACATTCATCCCGATCTGATGCTCGGTTGAGAAGATATTCAACAAAGAAAATATATTCAATGTAGAAGATTTTACCGTTGTTTTTTTTGTGTTATTCTGCCCATAACTTCTAACCGACTTAAGCTACAGAAACGATGAAACTACTGTTGTCTTCTGGCGTTCAATACGCAGCCAACGACACCACATTCATCCCGATCTGATGCTCGGTTGAGAAGATATTCAACAAAGAAAATATATTCAATATAGAAGATTTTACCGTTGGTTTTTTTTGTGTTATTCTGCCCATAACTTCTAAACCACCTAAGCTTAAGAATCGATGAAACTACTGTTGTCTTTTGGCGTTCAATACGTAGCCAACGACACCACATTCATCCCGATCTTATGCTCGGTTGAGAAGATATTCAACAAAGAAAATATATTCAATGTAGAAGATTTTACCGTTGTTTTTTTTTGAGAAGATATTCAACGAAGAAAATATATTCAATATAGAAGATTTTACCGTTGATTTTTTTTGTGTTATTCTGCCCATAACTTCTAAACCACCTAAGCTACAGAAACGATGAAACTACTGTTGTCTTTTGGCGTTCAATACGTAGCCAACGACACCACATTCATCCCGATCTGATGCTCGGTTGAGAAGATATTCAACAAAGAAAATATATTCAATATAGAAGATTTTACCGTTGGTTTTTTTGTGTTATTCTGCCCATAACTTCTAAACGACTTAAGCTACAGAAACGATGAAACTACTGTTGTCTTCTGGCGTTCAATACGCAGCCAACGACACCACATTCATCCCGATCTGATGCTCGGTTGAGAAGATATTCAACAAAGAAAATATATTCAATATAGAAGATTTTACCGTTGGTTTTTTTTGTGTTATTCTGCCCATAACTTCTAAACGACTTAAGCTACAGAAACGATGAAACTACTGTTGTCTTTTGGCTTTCAATACGCAGCCAACGACACCACATTCATCCCGATCTGATGCTCGGTTGAGAAGATATTCAACAAAGAAAATATATTCAATGTAGAAGATTTTACCGTTGATTTTTTTTGTGTTATTCTGCCCATAACTTCTAAACCACCTAAGCTACAGAAACGATGAAACTACTGTTGTCTTTTGGCGTTCAATACGTAGCCAACGACACCACATTCATCCCGATCTGATGCTCGGTTGAGAAGAAATTCAACAAAGAAAATATATTCAATATAGAAGATTTTACCGTTGTTTTTTTTGTGTTATTCTGCCCATAACTTCTAAACGACTTAAGCTACAGAAACGATGAAACTACTGTTGTCTTCTGGCGTTCAATACGCAGCCAACGACACCACATTCATCCCGATCTGATGCTCGGTTGAGAAGATATTCAACAAAGAAAATATATTCAGTATTGAAGATTTTACCGTTGTTTTTTTTTGTGTTATTCTGCCCATAACTTCTAAACCACTTAAGCTACAGAAACGATGAAACTACTGTTGTCTTTTGGCTTTCAATACGCAGCCAACGACACCACATTCATCCCGATCTGATTCTCGGTTGAGAAGATATTCAACAAAGAAAATATATTCAATATAGAAGATTTTACCGTTGGTTTTTTTGTGTTATTCTGCCCATAACTTCTAAACCACCTAAGCTACAGAATCGATGAAACTACTGTTGTCTTTTGGCGTTCAATACGTAGCCAACGCCACCACATTCATCCCGATCTGATGCTCGGTTGAGAAGATATTCAACAAAGAAAATATATTCAATGTAGAAGATTTTACCGTTGTTTTTTTTGTGTTATTCTGCCCATAACTTCTAACCGACTTAAGCTACAGAAACGATGAAACTACTGTTGTCTTCTGGCGTTCAATACGCAGCCAACGACACCACATTCATCCCGATCTGATGCTCGGTTGAGAAGATATTCAACAAAGAAAATATATTCAATATAGAAGATTTTACCGTTGGTTTTTTTGTGTTATTCTGCCCATAACTTCTAAACCACCTAAGCTACAGAAACGATGAAACTACTGTTGTCTTTTGGCGTTCAATACGTAGCCAACGACACCACATTCATCCCGATCTGATGCTCGGTTGAGAAGATATTCAACAAAGAAAATATATTCAATATAGAAGATTTTACCGTTGTTTTTTTTGTGTTATTCTGCCCATAACTTCTAAACGACTTAAGCTACAGAAACGATGAAACTACTGTTGTCTTCTGGCGTTCAATACGCAGCCAACGACATCACATTCATTCCGATCTGATGCTCGGTTGAGAAGATATTCAACAAAGAAAATATATTCAATATAGAAGATTTTACCGTTGATTTTTTTTGTGTTATTCTGCCCATAACTTCTAAACCACCTAAGCTACAGAAACGATGAAACTACTGTTGTCTTTTGGCGTTCAATACGTAGCCAACGACACCACATTCATCCCGATCTGATGCTCGGTTGAGAAGATATTCAACAAAGAAAATATATTCAATATAGAAGATTTTACCGTTGTTTTTTTTGTGTTATTCTGCCCATAACTTCTAAACGACTTAAGCTACAGAAACGATGAAACTACTGTTGTCTTCTGGCGTTCAATACGCAGCCAACGACACCACATTCATCCCGATCTGATGCTCGGTTGAGAAGATATTCAACAAAGAAAATATATTCAGTATTGAAGATTGTACCGTTGTTTTTTTGTGTTATTCTGCCCATAACTTCTAAACCACTTAAGCTACAGAAACGATGAAACTACTGTTGTCTTTTGGCTTTCAATACGCAGCCAACGACACCACATTCATCCCGATCTGATTCTCGGTTGAGAAGATATTCAACAAAGAAAATATATTCAATATAGAAGATTTTACCGTTGGTTTTTTTGTGTTATTCTTCCCATAACTTCTAAACCACCTAAGCTACAGAATCGATGAAACTACTGTTGTCTTTTGGCGTTCAATACGTAGCCAACGACACCACATTCATCCCGATCTGATGCTCGGTTGAGAAGATATTCAACAAAGAAAATATATTCAATGTAGAAGATTTTACCGTTGTTTTTTTTGTGTTATTCTGCCCATAACTTCTAAACGACTTAAGCTACAGAAACGATGAAACTACTGTTGTCTTTTGGCGTTCAATACGCAGCCAACGACACCACATTCATTTCGATCTGATGCTCGGTTGAGAAGATATTCAACGAAGAAAATATATTCAATATAGAAGATTTTACCGTTGATTTTTTTTGTGTTATTCTGCCCATAACTTCTAAACCACCTAAGCTACAGAAACGATGAAACTACTGTTGTCTTTTGGCGTTCAATACGTAGCCAACGACACCACATTCATCCCGATCTGATGCTCGGTTGAGAAGATATTCAACAAAGAAAATATATTCAATATAGAAGATTTTACCGTTGGTTTTTTTGTGTTATTCTGCCCATAACTTCTAAACGACTTAAGCTACAGAAACGATGAAACTACTGTTGTCTTCTGGCGTTCAATACGCAGCCAACGACACCACATTCATCCCGATCTGATGCTCGGTTGAGAAGATATTCAACAAAGAAAATATATTCAATATAGAAGATTTTACCGTTGGTTTTTTTTTGTGTTATTCTGCCCATAACTTCTAAACGACTTAAGCTACAGAAACGATGAAACTACTGTTGTCTTTTGGCTTTCAATACGCAGCCAACGACACCACATTCATCCCGATCTGATGCTCGGTTGAGAAGATATTCAACAAAGAAAATATATTCAATGTAGAAGATTTTACCGTTGATTTTTTTGTGTTATTCTGCCCATAACTTCTAAACCACCTAAGCTACAGAAACGATGAAACTACTGTTGTCTTTTGGCGTTCAATACGTAGCCAACGACACCACATTCATCCCGATCTGATGCTCGGTTGAGAAGAAATTCAACAAAGAAAATATATTCAATATAGAAGATTTTACCGTTGTTTTTTTTGTGTTATTCTGCCCATAACTTCTAAACGACTTAAGCTACAGAAACGATGAAACTACTGTTGTCTTCTGGCGTTCAATACGCAGCCAACGACACCACATTCATCCCGATCTGATGCTCGGTTGAGAAGATATTCAACAAAGAAAATATATTCAGTATTGAAGATTTTACCGTTGTTTTTTTTTGTGTTATTCTGCCCATAACTTCTAAACCACTTAAGCTACAGAAACGATGAAACTACTGTTGTCTTTTGGCTTTCAATACGCAGCCAACGACACCACATTCATCCCGATCTGATTCTCGGTTGAGAAGATATTCAACAAAGAAAATATATTCAATATAGAAGATTTTACCGTTGGTTTTTTTTGTGTTATTCTGCCCATAACTTCTAAACCACCTAAGCTACAGAATCGATGAAACTACTGTTGTCTTTTGGCGTTCAATACGTAGCCAACGCCACCACATTCATCCCGATCTGATGCTCGGTTGAGAGGATATTCAACAAAGAAAATATATTCAATGTAGAAGATTTTACCGTTGTTTTTTTTGTGTTATTCTGCCCATAACTTCTAACCGACTTAAGCTACAGAAACGATGAAACTACTGTTGTCTTCTGGCGTTCAATACGCAGCCAACGACACCACATTCATCCCGATCTGATGCTCGGTTGAGAAGATATTCAACAAAGAAAATATATTCAATATAGAAGATTTTACCGTTGGTTTTTTTGTGTTATTCTGCCCATAACTTCTAAACCACCTAAGCTACAGAAACGATGAAACTACTGTTGTCTTTTGGCGTTCAATACGTAGCCAACGACACCACATTCATCCCGATCTGATGCTCGGTTGAGAAGATATTCAACAAAGAAAATATATTCAATATAGAAGATTTTACCGTTGTTTTTTTTGTGTTATTCTGCCCATAACTTCTAAACGACTTAAGCTACAGAAACGATGAAACTACTGTTGTCTTTTGGCGTTCAATACGCAGCCAACGACACCACATTCATTCCGATCTGATGCTCGGTTGAGAAGATATTCAACAAAGAAAATATATTCAATATAGAAGATTTTACCGTTGATTTTTTTGTGTTATTCTGCCCATAACTTCTAAACCACCTAAGCTACAGAAACGATGAAACTACTGTTGTCTTTTGGCGTTCAATACGTAGCCAACGACACCACATTCATTCCGATCTGATGCTCGGTTGAGAAGATATTCAACAAAGAAAATATATTCAATATAGAAGATTTTACCGTTGTTTTTTTTGTGTTATTCTGCCCATAACTTCTAAACGACTTAAGCTACAGAAACGATGAAACTACTGTTGTCTTCTGGCGTTCAATACGCAGCCAACGACACCACATTCATCCCGATCTGATGCTCGGTTGAGAAGATATTCAACAAAGAAAATATATTCAGTATTGAAGATTGTACCGTTGTTTTTTTGTTTGTTATTCTGCCCATAACTTCTAAACCACTTAAGCTACAGAAACGATGAAACTACTGTTGTCTTTTGGCTTTCAATACGCAGCCAACGACACCACATTCATCCCGATCTGATTCTCGGTTGAGAAGATATTCAACAAAGAAAATATATTCAATATAGAAGATTTTACCGTTGTTTTTTTTGTGTTATTCTTCCCATAACTTCTAAACCACTTAAGCTACAGAAACGATGAAACTACTGTTGTCTTTTGGCGTTCAATACGTAGCCAACGACACCACATTCATCCCGATCTGATGCTCGGTTGAGAAGATATTCAACAAAGAAAATATATTCAATGTAGAAGATTTTACCGTTGTTTTTTTTGTGTTATTCTGCCCATAACTTCTAAACGACTTAAGCTACAGAAACGATGAAACTACTGTTGTCTTTTGGCGTTCAATACGCAGCCAACGACACCACATTCATTCCGATCTGATGCTCGGTTGAGAAGATATTCAACAAAGAAAATATATTCAATATAGAAGATTTTACCGTTGATTTTTTTGTGTTATTCTGCCCATAACTTCTAAACCACCTAAGCTACAGAAACGATGAAACTACTGTTGTCTTTTGGCGTTCAATACGTAGCCAACGACACCACATTCATTCCGATCTGATGCTCGGTTGAGAAGATATTCAACAAAGAAAATATATTCAATATAGAAGATTTTACCGTTGTTTTTTTTGTGTTATTCTGCCCATAACTTCTAAACGACTTAAGCTACAGAAACGATGAAACTACTGTTGTCTTCTGGCGTTCAATACGCAGCCAACGACACCACATTCATCCCGATCTGATGCTCGGTTGAGAAGATATTCAACAAAGAAAATATATTCAGTATTGAAGATTGTACCGTTGTTTTTTTGTGTTATTCTGCCCATAACTTCTAAACCACTTAAGCTACAGAAACGATGAAACTACTGTTGTCTTTTGGCTTTCAATACGCAGCCAACGACACCACATTCATCCCGATCTGATTCTCGGTTGAGAAGATATTCAACAAAGAAAATATATTCAATATAGAAGATTTTACCGTTGGTTTTTTTTGTGTTATTCTTCCCATAACTTCTAAACCACCTAAGCTACAGAATCGATGAAACTACTGTTGTCTTTTGGCGTTCAATACGTAGCCAACGACACCACATTCATCCCGATCTGATGCTCGGTTGAGAAGATATTCAACAAAGAAAATATATTCAATGTAGAAGATTTTACCGTTGTTTTTTTTGTGTTATTCTGCCCATAACTTCTAAACGACTTAAGCTACAGAAACGATGAAACTACTGTTGTCTTTTGGCGTTCAATACGCAGCCAACGACACCACATTCATTTCGATCTGATGCTCGGTTGAGAAGATATTCAACGAAGAAAATATATTCAATATAGAAGATTTTACCGTTGATTTTTTTGTGTTATTCTGCCCATAACTTCTAAACCACCTAAGCTACAGAAACGATGAAACTACTGTTGTCTTTTGGCGTTCAATACGTAGCCAACGACACCACATTCATCCCGATCTGATGCTCGGTTGAGAAGATATTCAACAAAGAAAATATATTCAATATAGAAGATTTTACCGTTGTTTTTTTGGTGTTATTCTGCCCATAACTTCTAAACGACTTAAGCTACAGAAACGATGAAACTACTGTTGTCTTCTGGCGTTCAATACGCAGCCAACGACACCACATTCATCCCGATCTGATGCTCGGTTGAGAAGATATTCAACAAAGAAAATATATTCAATATAGAAGATTTTACCGTTGGTTTTTTTGTGTTATTCTGCCCATAACTTCTAAACGACTTAAGCTACAGAAACGATGAAACTACTGTTGTCTTTTGGCTTTCAATACGCAGCCAACGACACCACATTCATCCCGATCTGATGCTCGGTTGAGAAGATATTCAACAAAGAAAATATATTCAATGTAGAAGATTTTACCGTTGATTTTTTTTGTGTTATTCTGCCCATAACTTCTAAACCACCTAAGCTACAGAAACGATGAAACTACTGTTGTCTTTTGGCGTTCAATACGTAGCCAACGACACCACATTCATCCCGATCTGATGCTCGGTTGAGAAGAAATTCAACAAAGAAAATATATTCAATATAGAAGATTTTACCGTTGTTTTTTTTGTGTTATTCTGCCCATAACTTCTAAACGACTTAAGCTACAGAAACGATGAAACTACTGTTGTCTTCTGGCGTTCAATACGCAGCCAACGACACCACATTCATCCCGATCTGATGCTCGGTTGAGAAGATATTCAACAAAGAAAATATATTCAGTATTGAAGATTTTACCGTTGTTTTTTTTGTGTTATTCTGCCCATAACTTCTAAACCACTTAAGCTACAGAAACGATGAAACTACTGTTGTCTTTTGGCTTTCAATACGCAGCCAACGACACCACATTCATCCCGATCTGATGCTCGGTTGAGAAGATATTCAACAAAGAAAATATATTCAATATAGAAGATTTTACCGTTGGTTTTTTTTGTGTTATTCTGCCCATAACTTCTAAACCACCTAAGCTACAGAAACGATGAAACTACTGTTGTCTTTTGGCGTTCAATACGTAGCCAACGCCACCACATTCATCCCGATCTGATGCTCGGTTGAGAGGATATTCAACAAAGAAAATATATTCAATGTAGAAGATTTTACCGTTGTTTTTTTGTGTTATTCTGCCCATAACTTCTAACCGACTTAAGCTACAGAAACGATGAAACTACTGTTGTCTTCTGGCGTTCAATACGCAGCCAACGACACCACATTCATCCCGATCTGATGCTCGGTTGAGAAGATATTCAACAAAGAAAATATATTCAATATAGAAGATTTTACCGTTGGTTTTTTTTGTGTTATTCTGCCCATAACTTCTAAACCACCTAAGCTACAGAAACGATGAAACTACTGTTGTCTTTTGGCGTTCAATACGTAGCCAACGACACCACATTCATCCCGATCTGATGCTCGGTTGAGAAGATATTCAACAAAGAAAATATATTCAATATAGAAGATTTTACCGTTGTTTTTTTTGTGTTATTCTGCCCATAACTTCTAAACGACTTAAGCTACAGAAACGATGAAACTACTGTTGTCTTTTGGCGTTCAATACGCAGCCAACGACACCACATTCATTCCGATCTGATGCTCGGTTGAGAAGATATTCAACAAAGAAAATATATTCAATATAGAAGATTTTACCGTTGATTTTTTTTGTGTTATTCTGCCCATAACTTCTAAACCACCTAAGCTACAGAAACGATGAAACTACTGTTGTCTTTTGGCGTTCAATACGTAGCCAACGACACCACATTCATTCCGATCTGATGCTCGGTTGAGAAGATATTCAACAAAGAAAATATATTCAATATAGAAGATTTTACCGTTGTTTTTTTTGTGTTATTCTGCCCATAACTTCTAAACGACTTAAGCTACAGAAACGATGAAACTACTGTTGTCTTCTGGCGTTCAATACGCAGCCAACGACACCACATTCATCCCGATCTGATGCTCGGTTGAGAAGATATTCAACAAAGAAAATATATTCAGTATTGAAGATTTTACCGTTGTTTTTTTTTTTTGTGTTATTCTGCCCATAACTTCTAAACCACTTAAGCTACAGAAACAATGAAACTACTGTTGTCTTTTGGCTTTCAATACGCAGCCAACGACACCACATTCATCCCGATCTGATTCTCGGTTGAGAAGATATTCAACAAAGAAAATATATTCAATATAGAAGATTTTACCGTTGGTTTTTTTTGTGTTATTCTGCCCATAACTTCTAAACCACCTAAGCTACAGAATCGATGAAACTACTGTTGTCTTTTGGCGTTCAATACGTAGCCAACGACACCACATTCATCCCGATCTGATGCTTGGTTGAGAAGATATTCAACAAAGAAAATATATTCAATGTAGAAGATTTTACCGTTGTTTTTTTTGTGTTATTCTGCCCATAACTTCTAAACGACTTAAGCTACAGAAACGATGAAACTACTGTTGTCTTCTGGCGTTCAATACGCAGCCAACGACACCACATTCATTCCGATCTGATGCTCGGTTGAGAAGATATTCAACAAAGAAAATATATTCAATATAGAAGATTTTACCGTTGATTTTTTTGTGTTATTCTGCCCATAACTTCTAAACGACTTAAGCTACAGAAACGATGAAACTACTGTTGTCTTCTGGCGTTCAATACGCAGCCAACGACACCACATTCATCCCGATCTGATGCTCGGTTGAGAAGATATTCAACAAAGAAAATATATTCAGTATTGAAGATTTTACCGTTGTTTTTTTTGTGTTATTCTGCCCATAACTTCTAAACGACTTAAGCTACAGAAACGATGAAACTACTGTTGTCTTTTGGAGTTCAATACGTAGCCAACGACACCACATTCATCCCGATCTTATGCTCAGTTGAGAAGATATTCAACAAAGAAAATATATTCAATGTAGAAGATTTTACCGTTGATTTTTTTTGTGTTATTCTGCCCATAACTTCTAAACCACCTAAGCTACAGAAACGATGAAACTACTGTTGTCTTTTGGCGTTCAATACGTAGCCAACGACACCACATTCATCCCGATCTGATGCTCGGTTGAGAAGATATTCAACAAAGAAAATATATTCAATATAGAAGATTTTACCGTTGTTTTTTTTGTGTTATTCTGCCCATAACTTCTAAACCACCTAAGCTACAGAAACGATGAAACTACTGTTGTCTTTTGGCGTTCAATACGTAGCCAACGACACCACATTCATCCCGATCTGATGCTCGGTTGAGAAGATATTCAACAAAGAAAATATATTCAATATAGAAGATTTTACCGTTGTTTTTTTTGTGTTATTCTGCCCATAACTTCTAAACGACTTAAGCTACAGAAACGATGAAACTACTGTTGTCTTTTGGCGTTCAATACGCAGCCAACGACACCACATTCATCCCGATCTGATGCTCGGTTGAGAAGATATTCAACAAAGAAAATATATTCAGTATTGAAGATTTTACCGTTGTTTTTTTTGTGTTATTCTGCCCATAACTTCTAAACCACTTAAGCTACAGAAACGATGAAACTACTGTTGTCTTTTGGCTTTCAATACGCAGCCAACGACACCACATTCATCCCGATCTGATTCTCGGTTGAGAAGATATTCAACAAAGAAAATATATTCAATATAGAAGATTTTACCGTTGGTTTTTTTGTGTTATTCTGCCCATAACTTCTAAACCACCTAAGCTACAGAATCGATGAAACTACTGTTGTCTTTTGGCGTTCAATACGTAGCCAACGACACCACATTCATCCCGATCTGATGCTCGGTTGAGAAGATATTCAACAAAGAAAATATATTCAATGTAGAAGATTTTACCGTTGTTTTTTTTGTGTTATTCTGCCCATAACTTCTAAACCACCTAAGCTACAGAAACGATGAAACTACTGTTGTCTTTTGGCGTTCAATACGCAGCCAACGACACCACATTCATCCCGATCTGATGCTCGGTTGAGAAGATATTCAACAAAGAAAATATATTCAATGTAGAAGATTTTACCGTTGTTTTTTTTGTGTTATTCTGCCCATAACTTCTAAACCACCTAAGCTTAAGAATCGATGAAACTACTGTTGTCTTTTGGCGTTCAATACGTAGCCAACGACACCACATTCATCCCGATCTGATGCTTGGTTGAGAAGATATTCAACAAAGAAAATATATTCAATGTAGAAGATTTTACCGTTGTTTTTTTTGTGTTATTCTGCCCATAACTTCTAAACGACTTAAGCTACAGAAACGATGAAACTACTGTTGTCTTCTGGCGTTCAATACGCAGCCAACGACACCACATTCATTCCGATCTGATGCTCGGTTGAGAAGATATTCAACAAAGAAAATATATTCAATATAGAAGATTTTACCGTTGTTTTTTTTGTGTTATTCTGCCCATAACTTCTAAACGACTTAAGCTACAGAAACGATGAAACTACTGTTGTCTTTTGGCGTTCAATACGCAGCCAACGACACCACATTCATCCCGATCTGATGCTCGGTTGAGAAGATATTCAACAAAGAAAATATATTCAGTATTGAAGATTTTACCGTTGTTTTTTTTGTGTTATTCTGCCCATAACTTCTAAACCACTTAAGCTACAGAAACGATGAAACTACTGTTGTCTTTTGGCTTTCAATACGCAGCCAACGACACCACATTCATCCCGATCTGATTCTCGGTTGAGAAGATATTCAACAAAGAAAATATATTCAATATAGAAGATTTTACCGTTGTTTTTTTTGTGTTATTCTGCCCATAACTTCTAAACCACCTAAGCTACAGAAACGATGAAACTACTGTTGTCTTTTGGCTTTCAATACGCAGCCAACGACACCACATTCATCCCGATCTGATTCTCGGTTGAGAAGATATTCAACAAAGAAAATATATTCAATATAGAAGATTTTACCGTTGTTTTTTTTGTGTTATTCTGCCCATAACTTCTAAACCACCTAAGCTACAGAATCGATGAAACTACTGTTGTCTTTTGGCGTTCAATACGTAGCCAACGACACCACATTCATCCCGATCTGATGCTTGGTTGAGAAGATATTCAACAAAGAAAATATATTCAATGTAGAAGATTTTACCGTTGTTTTTTTTGTGTTATTCTGCCCATAACTTCTAAACGACTTAAGCTACAGAAACGATGAAACTACTGTTGTCTTCTGGCGTTCAATACGCAGCCAACGACACCACATTCATTCCGATCTGATGCTCGGTTGAGAAGATATTCAACAAAGAAAATATATTCAATATAGAAGATTTTACCGTTGATTTTTTGTGTTATTCTGCCCATAACTTCTAAACGACTTAAGCTACAGAAACGATGAAACTACTGTTGTCTTCTGGCGTTCAATACGCAGCCAACGACACCACATTCATCCCGATCTGATGCTCGGTTGAGAAGATATTCAACAAAGAAAATATATTCAGTATTGAAGATTTTACCGTTGTTTTTTTTGTGTTATTCTGCCCATAACTTCTAAACGACTTAAGCTACAGAAACGATGAAACTACTGTTGTCTTTTGGAGTTCAATACGTAGCCAACGACACCACATTCATCCCGATCTTATGCTCAGTTGAGAAGATATTCAACAAAGAAAATATATTCAATGTAGAAGATTTTACCGTTGATTTTTTTTGTGTTATTCTGCCCATAACTTCTAAACCACCTAAGCTACAGAAACGATGAAACTACTGTTGTCTTTTGGCGTTCAATACGTAGCCAACGACACCACATTCATCCCGATCTGATGCTCGGTTGAGAAGATATTCAACAAAGAAAATATATTCAATATAGAAGATTTTACCGTTGTTTTTTTTGTGTTATTCTGCCCATAACTTCTAAACGACTTAAGCTACAGAAACGATGAAACTACTGTTGTCTTTTGGCGTTCAATACGCAGCCAACGACACCACATTCATCCCGATCTGATGCTCGGTTGAGAAGATATTCAACAAAGAAAATATATTCAGTATTGAAGATTTTACCGTTGTTTTTTTTGTGTTATTCTGCCCATAACTTCTAAACCACTTAAGCTACAGAAACGATGAAACTACTGTTGTCTTTTGGCTTTCAATACGCAGCCAACGACACCACATTCATCCCGATCTGATTCTCGGTTGAGAAGATATTCAACAAAGAAAATATATTCAATATAGAAGATTTTACCGTTGGTTTTTTTGTGTTATTCTGCCCATAACTTCTAAACCACCTAAGCTACAGAATCGATGAAACTACTGTTGTCTTTTGGCGTTCAATACGTAGCCAACGACACCACATTCATCCCGATCTGATGCTCGGTTGAGAAGATATTCAACAAAGAAAATATATTCAATGTAGAAGATTTTACCGTTGTTTTTTTTGTGTTATTCTGCCCATAACTTCTAAACCACCTAAGCTACAGAAACGATGAAACTACTGTTGTCTTTTGGCGTTCAATACGCAGCCAACGACACCACATTCATCCCGATCTGATGCTCGGTTGAGAAGATATTCAACAAAGAAAATATATTCAATGTAGAAGATTTTACCGTTGTTTTTTTGTGTTATTCTGCCCATAACTTCTAAACCACCTAAGCTTAAGAATCGATGAAACTACTGTTGTCTTTTGGCGTTCAATACGTAGCCAACGACACCACATTCATCCCGATCTGATGCTTGGTTGAGAAGATATTCAACAAAGAAAATATATTCAATGTAGAAGATTTTACCGTTGTTTTTTTGTGTTATTCTGCCCATAACTTCTAAACGACTTAAGCTACAGAAACGATGAAACTACTGTTGTCTTCTGGCGTTCAATACGCAGCCAACGACACCACATTCATTCCGATCTGATGCTCGGTTGAGAAGATATTCAACAAAGAAAATATATTCAATATAGAAGATTTTACCGTTGTTTTTTTTGTGTTATTCTGCCCATAACTTCTAAACGACTTAAGCTACAGAAACGATGAAACTACTGTTGTCTTTTGGCGTTCAATACGCAGCCAACGACACCACATTCATCCCGATCTGATGCTCGGTTGAGAAGATATTCAACAAAGAAAATATATTCAGTATTGAAGATTTTACCGTTGTTTTTTTTTGTGTTATTCTGCCCATAACTTCTAAACCACTTAAGCTACAGAAACGATGAAACTACTGTTGTCTTTTGGCTTTCAATACGCAGCCAACGACACCACATTCATCCCGATCTGATTCTCGGTTGAGAAGATATTCAACAAAGAAAATATATTCAATATAGAAGATTTTACCGTTGGTTTTTTTTGTGTTATTCTGCCCATAACTTCTAAACCACCTAAGCTACAGAATCGATGAAACTACTGTTGTCTTTTGGCGTTCAATACGTAGCCAACGACACCACATTCATCCCGATCTGATGCTCGGTTGAGAAGATATTCAACAAAGAAAATATATTCAATGTAGAAGATTTTACCGTTGTTTTTTTTGTGTTATTCTGCCCATAACTTCTAAACCACCTAAGCTACAGAAACGATGAAACTACTGTTGTCTTTTGGCGTTCAATACGCAGCCAACGACACCACATTCATCCCGATCTGATGCTCGGTTGAGAAGATATTCAACAAAGAAAATATATTCAATGTAGAAGATTTTACCGTTTTTTTTTTTTGTGTTATTCTGCCCATAACTTCTAAACCACCTAAGCTTAAGAATCGATGAAACTACTGTTGTCTTTTGGCGTTCAATACGTAGCCAACGACACCACATTCATCCCGATCTTATGCTCGGTTGAGAAGATATTCAACAAAGAAAATATATTCAATGTAGAAGATTTTACCGTTGTTTTTTTTTTGTTATTCTGCCCATAACTTCTAAACGACTTAAGCTACAGAAACGATGAAACTACTGTTGTCTTCTGGCGTTCAATACGCAGCCAACGACACCACATTCATTCCGATCTGATGCTCGGTTGAGAAGATATTCAACAAAGAAAATATATTCAATATAGAAGTTTTTACCGTTGATTTTTTTTGTGTTATTCTGCCCATAAACTCTAAACCACCTAAGCTACAGAAACGATGAAACTACTGTTGTCTTTTGGCGTTCAATACGTAGCCAACGACACCACATTCATCCCGATCTGATGCTCGGTTGAGAAGATATTCAACAAAGAAAATATATTCAATATAGAAGATTTTACCGTTGTTTTTTTGTGTTATTCTGCCCATAACTTCTAAACGACTTAAGCTACAGAAACGATGAAACTACTGTTGTCTTCTGGCGTTCAATACGCAGCCAACGACACCACATTCATCCCGATCTGATGCTCGGTTGAGAAGATATTCAACAAAGAAAATATATTCAGTATTGAAGATTTTACCGTTGTTTTTTTTTTGTGTTATTCTGCCCATAACTTCTAAACCACTTAAGCTACAGAAACGATGAAACTACTGTTGTCTTTTGGCTTTCAATACGCAGCCAACGACACCACATTCATCCCGATCTGATTCTCGGTTGAGAAGATATTCAACAAAGAAAATATATTCAATATAGAAGATTTTACCGTTGGTTTTTTTTGTGTTATTCTGCCCATAACTTCTAAACCACCTAAGCTACAGAATCGATGAAACTACTGTTGTCTTTTGGCGTTCAATACGTAGCCAACGACATCACATTCATCCCGATCTGATGATCGGTTGAGAAGATATTCAACAAAGAAAATATATTCAATGTAGAAGATTTTACCGTTGTTTTTTTTGTGTTATTCTGCCCATAACTTCTAAACGACTTAAGCTACAGAAACGATGAAACTACTGTTGTCTTCTGGCGTTCAATACGCAGCCAACGACACCACATTCATTCCGATCTGATGCTCGGTTGAGAAGATATTCAACAAAGAAAATATATTCAATATAGAAGATTTTACCGTTGATTTTTGTGT